>QNUK01000127.1:1082500-1220000 GCA_013621035.1 Clarias magur | reverse complement strand
TATCCATTTATAATTACATTTAAAGTTGTGGAATGTCTTTAAACGGGTCAGTTACACTAAAGCAGCTATAAACCATTGTTCCCGCATTAGCCTTTCTTTCTATCCTTTCGTTCCGGTTTCACAACAACAACAACAACAAAAAAAAACAGGTTATAGATCAAGTGTTGATCTATAGTCTTTCCATCTAAACACCTTTACCACTAAAAGTGACGACTCATTCCACAAAAGGCCACATAAACGTTTCCACTCTACCACCACCATATCAATATTTATGTACATCAATATAAACCTGTGATTCGGAGCTGCACGGCTATCAGAGGTGTTTAATCTACACCAATCAGAATCGAGCATTCAACAGAACCGTGGACTAAAAACATTACAAGAGAAAGATGTGTGTGACAAGGAACCATGATGGACTTAGTTCACTCCGGGTCTGGCGGCCATTTTGAAACTCTCTCGGCGATCAGGGTTGCAGAGTTTTCTTAAGCACTCACTCATTGCATGTGATTGTTTGAAAAGAAAAATAGCAGCAGAGTGTGACTAAATCAGTTTGCTTGGCAGCCGGAATACAGTTTCGATTCCGCCGATCCCGAGAGAAAGAGAGAGAGAGAGAGAGAAAATCCAGCACGCAAAATCTTGGCAACAGATGGAGAAATTGAGCACTGCCAAAGACAAGCATTTACAACGATTAGCTACCTTTTCAGTCCTGGCCTTTTTTCTCATATTCGTCCCATAGGTGCTTCTCTAATCGGCTGTTTTTGTTTAGAGGAACAGAGCCGCTTGGAAACTGCGCCAGGCCTGACATCACATGATTGTGAGAGGAGAGAGAGAGAGAGAGAGAGATGTAGAAAGTAGGAGGGCCGTCCTATCAGGGAGAACAATCAGATAAGCTGGGATACACTCGCTCGCAGAACTTCATAAGCTTTTAATACTTCTACCTCCATCTACAATCAGAACCTCCAAACATGTAAGTACAATCTGCAGAGTTCACTTTCTGCACTCGACGAGACCTACACGCCCAGAGCTGGAGCTGACAACTCGCACGGATTAAAGGACGGAGAAGAGATGTGCAGATCTCCAGCAGAAACGCCAACCTCCTGTGTGATAGTGTTTCATCCCAGTTTGGGTTTTCTTGAATCTCTAACGGTTGTATAAGGCTCTGAGGAATACGTGTGTGTGTGTGTGTGTGTGTGTGTGTGTGTGTGTGTGTGTGTGTGTGTGTGTGTGTGTGTGTGTGTGTGTGTGTGTGTGTGTGTGTGTGTGCGTGCGTGTGTGTGTGTCGGGGGGTGTTAGTGTGAATCAAATTACACACTCAGAAAATATTTTATATTCAAAATACATTGCTTTATTTTCTGTGCTGGAAATGAAAATAAATTAGAATGTCAGATATAAAGGTTACATCATAAACAGCAAGCAAGTAAAGTTTCGGACAAAAACAGCATGTACAGTATCCATGATAATGTTAATCTCAGTACTCACAATTTGCAAAATAATATATTAAAACCATCTTAAACTTTTTTCTTTTCAGTTTTCTTTCTCCAGCTCACTGACTTGAAGTGACTTTAATAAAAGACGGGGAAAAAAATCTACTAACTAAGTCTTTTATTGTCCTTTGAAACAGATGGTGTTGGTGGTGCATGGATTTAAAATAATAATAATAATAATAATAATATATAATTATTATTATTATTATTATTAATATTTATTATTATTATTATTATTAAAATTAATAATTAAAACAGTCCTTTTAAACAGCACAAATAATTACTTTAAAATATATAATTATTTAAAATATAATATTTTTTTAATTAAGGAATTGCATGATTGACTAAAAATGATTAAATTACCTCTAATTATTAAAACAAACATTTTATGATAAAATTTTAATTATTTAAATGAATTATTTAAGGATAATAAATGATGAAAGTTTTTGTTTAACAAATGTACTGAAAATAAATACTGTCCTTAGCCAAAGCCTTACAATGTATATTTATAACTTAAAAGAGATTTTTATTATTTTTACAGGATTGGGAGAAAAGTGGCATCAATTCGACAATCAATTCGTTTTTGGAGGAAGAAAAATGCTGATAATGACCCTAGGAACATTTCCCCTACAGTCAAGGTGGAAACATCATGCTTTGAGCTGTTTCTCTGCTGAAGGTGCTGGCAGACTTTGCCGGCAATGGACAGGGCCATGTATTGTAAAATCTTGGATGAGATTCTCCGGACGATTGGTCGTAGTTGGAGTGGCTCAAGAAGCAGCAGATTAAGGTCACGGTGGGGCCTAGCCGGTCTTCAGACCTTAGACCTTAATTCTATAGAAAATTGATGGAGGGAGCTGAACCTTCAAGTTGCCAAGTGTAAGGCAAGAAACCATAAGGATTTAAAGAGTGGACCAAACTCTCTCCTGAGATGTGTGCAAACCTGGCAACCAACTACAAGAAATGTTTTATCTCTGTGCTTGCCAACAAGGGCTTCTCCACCCAGTACTAAGTCATGTTTCGCTTGGGGATCAAATCAAATTTGCAAATCAATTCATAACCTTTGTGTGATCTGCTTTTTTTTCTGGATTTTTGATATTCAGTCTCTATCCCTTACAATAGAAATATAATAAAAAAATTAGAGATCCTTTATTTCTTTGTAAGTGGGTAAACTTAGAAAATCTACAGGAGAACAAATAATTATTTTCCGCACTATGTGGAAAATATATACTGTATATACACACACATTTTCTCATTATTTTCCCCGAACAATATGAAAAGTCGTACAACAGACAAATAGAATGAGGTTAATTTGGTCACGTGATTTAGAGGCAGCTAATGGTGGCTATTTACATTTCAGATTAATTGACATTTGTGTCATAAAACAGAGAAACTGATATTTGAAGAAATACGGATATAAATCTTTGTTATAAACATAAAAAAATTTATAAAACAAAATGAGGAGAAGGAGGAAAGAGAAGACAAGAAACATTTTAGTTTGTTTGGTAACTTTATTAAAAATAATGAATTACTTAGCATAGTTGATATATTTAGCATTTTTCCTATTTTGTTGTAGCAGTGAATGAAAATAGCAGCTGAAATGACAGTAAAACAGCCCTCAAACCATATGACTGGCTTTGCCCCTGCTATGGCGCCGCCCCAGTGGTTGCTACTGTACAGTGCTGTGATTTATAACGTATTTGGGTGCCAATATTTCTCTATGTGACTGTCTTGTTAAAGGTAAGCTGTTATACACACTAGACGCTCTCTTCCATCCCAGGACTGCTGTACTGTGTTAAAAGAAAATTCTCACCTGAAGCACATTAAATATGTTTATATTGATATGTTTCTGATGTGTGTATTGATTCTGGCGTTTGGTGTTAAAGTTAATATTCTTGAGAGAGGTTTGTGGTTGTACAGTATGTTCCTCTAACAACACAAACCACCCCCGACAACAACACAAAAGACTTGAAGCAACAACAGTGGCGGGAAGAAAATCATGAGGTTTAGGTGAGTTCATTTCACCAAATGTTTTGATTTTTAATTGGACAAAAAGTATTTTACACTCAATAAGGACAGCGTTCTGTGATGAATTTAAGATCCTTATAAGTTAGTATAGAGATTTATTATACAACCGTTTATTTATTTTTTCTTATCCTGTGTACAGTCGTGGGGGGCCTGAGGCCTTTCCCAGGAGACTTGGGGTACAAGATGGGGTACAGCCTGGACCAGTGTTGGGGGACGTTACTTTTCTAATTACATTATAAAATTACTGCTTTCAAAAAGTAATCAGTTACATTACAGTGTTACGTTCTGATAAAAGTAGAGAACTTAGAGAACTTTTCCATTGCAGAAAATGAAAACTCATTTGTGATTCCTCATGCATGTTGTTTTAGTCAAGACCTTTATAATTATTCTACCATCATCACTCAGCGAAGTTTGGCCCATAATCTGTTATAAACTACTAATACCCCTATTTCACCTACGCGGTTTTGCACGGTGGCTGTAAGTACGGTTCATCATGATTCACCGCGAGTTTTGCCGCTGTGATTAGGTTTCCATTTTTCCGCACGTCGGCCCTCACGTAGCCAAGCCGCATAGGTGAGATAGGAGTATAACGGTAGGAAAAACAGAGGGGGACGGGGCTTGTAGGACGACTTTCTCATACACACACACACACACACGCATACACACACACGCTAATGGATTGGGAATGATTGCTGTCTGGCTCACAGATTACATACAGTAGATTGTCTGAATAACGGATAAAATTTTGAAGTCCTGAGTCCTTGAATGGTGGATCTAACGTATTAGATAACGCGTTACATCAAAAAAGTAATCCGAGTCCTCTAACGCGCTACGTTGTAACACTGCCCTGGACAGCGTGCCAATCCATCACAGGGCACACACTCATACACACATCACACACATTCACACACACATTCACACTCTACGGGCAATTTGGGAACACAAATTAGCCTAATCTGCATGTCTTTGGACTGTGGATGGAAACCGGAGTATCCTGAGGAAACCCACCAATCACAGGGAGAATATGCAAACACCCGAGGTGGAATCGAACCATGAAAGTGCATGGCGACCATGCTAACCACTAAGCCACCATGCCGCCTTATTTATTTTATGTATTATTTATCATTTATTAAGGTTTGTCAAACTTATATAAAGACTTATATAAAGACTCCAGAGACCCAGATCAGAGTAGTCAACTCATATATACTAATTAATTTCTGAAACCATATAAGTGCCTGGTGAATCAAAGAAACTTAAAAAAAAAAAATTAAGTGTGTCTTTGAATGCTAATGAGACAGAAAACACAACGGTTTGTTTATTGTTGTAGTTTTTTTTTTTGTATTGGTTCTCCATCAAATTAAATTTTATTGCAATTTTGCTCTATTGCTCAAATGGACCTGGCTGGTTTCTTCTGGCCCTGAATTAAGCCCTGCACTACTAGATAAAACATTCTTGCTTATTTACACTAACGTTACCTTAAAAGGCCATTCAAGGGGTGTACATATTTTAGTTACGGACTACAAGAGAAATCATTTTTTTGCCTTGAGAGAGGCAAAAGTTTATTAATGCTTTCGCTGCAAGTTTATTGCAATTCATCTCCCAGGCAGCAGAGGGCTCTAAAAATACAGACTGCCCCTTTAAAAGAGTTCAGCAGTCAGTCTGTGTGGGGATTAGTGCTTTTGGGGATACATAATACATAAAGAAACACATGTTCGCACACATGCAGATGCGCGCACACGCACACGCACACACACGCGAGGCTTTTATCCAGGCTCGCTCACCGATGTTGAATAATGGCGTCCTCTTTGGGAAGCGACGGTTTCCGGCCTTATTGCTTCCCATCCAGCTCCATCAGCACTTTAGAAGATTAAGTTCTCGCTTCCCTTATCGCCGCCGGCTCTGTGCTCCCGGCTGTGTGTTGGCTCTCACACACCCGGCCACGTCCCCTTTTCTCCACAGCTGCCTCGCCCCGCTGTCTCCGCAGGACCTTAATTCGGCCTCTTCTTTGGCTCCTATCTGCTTGTTTCACGTTTTTCCTCTCCGGCTGCTCGATTCATCACCCCAGGATCAGAGGAGAAGGGCCTCGCCATCACCGAACGTTATCAGCCATCTACACTGTCGTCCCCGGCGCAGGACACGGAGAGACAGGGGGCTTATCGTGAGATATAGAGGGATGTACACTTCTATTAGTTGACCTTTTCAGCCTGAAGGCATGCAGCATGTAGAGGAAATGTACTGCTGAGTGAGTGAGTGAGTGAGTGAGTGAGTGAGTGTTAATCCGTTATCAATAGTACGCCTGCCCTTAATTATGCAGCAGTGACTGATAAATTAGCGTAGGCGGAATTGCGATTATCTCTATCAACCCGTCCTCTATCTGGAATTAAAATCAATGTCTCATCAGGAGATTACATGATACACAGAGTACAAGTCCAAAAGGGTACGAACACACAAATACAGCAGACACACACACGCGCGCGCACACACAGACGCGTCATAGCTCGCAGCATCTCCATCATATCTCCTCCCCAAATAAGATCACAGACTGATTAAATTCAGCACATTGACACGGCACAGCTACGTGCGGCCGGGACCAGGTTTTCCAGACGTGACGTTCTGTCTAATGACCAGGTCGTGCTCTCGACTTCACTGTCCCTGCTGCTGCGGATCACAGGTCAGTCACGTCTCATTAATTATGCTCTAGCACATTAACTGGCCACCACTGCCCTCTTCTGGTTGAACGATCACCTGTACGCGGGCGGGGGGGGGAGAAAAAGGCTGAAAATGAGAAAAAGGTTGAGCTTCAGTCTTAAATCAGATTTAACCCAGAAAACCCATTGAGAACTTGACCGAGGGCCTTAACATTTAACATTTTCCCTGCTCAGGTGTACACAAAAGGTTTGCAAAGCAGATGATAAATGGATGAACGAATGCATCAGAGCTCAGAACAGATCCGACATTTTTGCATCGTATGACTTACTGAGAAATTGCAATTTATTTGAAACAAAATTTTCATTTGGTTTAAAGACACTGTGAGATGATCTGTTTTATACATGGAATAGGGGGAAAAAAGTCATGATAACGAAACGATGTGCTATAAATAAGCACAAACGTGTGTGTGTGTGTGTGTGTGTGTGTGTGTGTGTGTGTGTGTGTGTGTGTGTGTGTGTGTGTGTGTGTGTGTGTGTGTGTGAGTGTGAGTGTTCCAGTCTTATCATGACTGTGTGTCTTTATCTGGCAGCATCTGGTTCCTTTTCTTGGAAATATTGATCAGATGCTTCATGCGTTAATTATTATTAAAATTATTATGAAACATCCAGTTTCTCTGGAAACTGATTTTTTTTTTTTTTTTCATTTTAGTTCACGTATGAGCACATAGAGTGCCTTTCAAAAGTAACCATACCCCTTGAACTTTTCCACATTTTATCACATTACAACCACAAATGTAAATTTATATCATTGGGATTTTATGTGATAGACAACACAAAGTGATACATCATTATCAAGTGGAAGGAAAATTAACTATAAACTGTAAACTATTTTTATAAATAAAATTAAATATAAAAAAAGGTGTAGCATGCATTGGTATCCAGCCCCCTTTATTCTGATTATGTGGAAAAGTTTGAGGGGTGTAAATACTTTTGCAAGGCACTGTAAGTGCGGTTCAAATTGGATGAAGAAGCAATTCTCTAGTGAAGTGCACTTTCCGCGTTCAGTCTACACCGGGAGATACTCCGATGTCGGAGCGCATCTCCATCACCCGCTCACCCGTTTCCGCCGTCCTGACCTAAAAACAAAGTTGTACCCTGTTCAGGCTGACCGGTGGAGGAGTGACAGGAGCACCGGAGCTGGACGCTCAGGTGGACACACCGCAGAGACGAGCGGAGAACGAGACGAGATGAGTTGTGGCACGGCGGATCTCCAGCCGGCCAACTAGCCTCGCTGTCAGGACGAATGTCTGAAGATCAAACAGAGGACAAAGAGAAGGAGAAGTGGGAAATGTGAGAAGAGAGGAAGGGGACAATATAGAACCTCTTTCATACATGCAGCAGGAAAAAAAAAAAAAGAAGTAAAACGTTCCAGCAATTGGTGGAACACGATGAGAATAGGAGGAAAGTTTCTTGTACAATTTCCAGCAATGTTCCGCCTGAATTCTTAGCGACTAACCAGAACGTTTCCGGGTGAGATGTAGAAAAGCAGCATGTATTACAGAGTGCTCCAGCGCCCAACGTCCGACTGTTACAGTGCATCCTGAAGAGTGTTGACGTTATTTGCAATCTCTCTGTCTTAATAAATCTGATGTGAATGAACAATAACTCGACATCACGTGGCAACCCAGAGCAAAACATTGAAAACCTATTAAAACTTTAACGTACACCACTAAAACATTAAGAAAAAATCATGAGCTTACAATATGAGAAACAAGTCACACACACTCACACACACTTTTTTTTTTTTTTTTTTTTTTGAGCTTTGATTACGGTGTGCAATGTGATGTCCAGTTCATATATAAAATTGATCGAGTCCGGATCGGAATGTGGCCGCTCCATCAGGGAAGAAGAAAAACTCCATAGATGTGATAACCTGCTGATTCAGTACATTCAGGACGTCAGCTGACTTCATTTTATTGCCACATTGCGCCTGAAGCAACACGAGATCATAACACTGTCTACAGTGGACACTATGCATGATGGGTGCATCGCATCATGCGCTTCCTTCCTTACCCTGACACGCCCATCGCTCTGGACTCATCAGGTCACATGGCCTTTTTCCTTTGATTGGGCATAAAGTCCAGTCTTTATGTTCACTAGCAGACCAAAACTTTTTTTTTTCATTAGCCTAAATAACAAGCGGTTTTCTTATGCATGCACAGCTGTTTAGCCCCAATCCTGTGAATTCCCATCACATTGTGTGGGTATGTAAATGGAAAACTTACCTTTACTATTAAACATAGCTCTGATTTCAACTGTCAATGTTTTTCTGGACAACATTTCTCATGCAAAGTTTACATACTGTACATCCATCCACTTCCTAATGCAATTCCAGTCATTTTAATGTTTTTCATTCTTGATCCATCAGGTAATTTTTTCTGACCAGGGGGTGTATAATTCTGATTATAATCATAATCATAATGAAATTTCTTCTTGCACTTGCGCTGCTTGCAGGTTTGTGTAACATTTTTCTTCACCATATATTGAAGTTTCAACAATTTTACAAGGAAACTTTCAGCCGACTTTGATTCATCTGATTATGTGAAATCAAGTAGTAAACAAATCAACAGAATCTTGGTTATGGTTAATACTACAGAAACAGACTAATAGGAGAGAATTTGTGCTGTGAGCGTCTGGAGGAGTGGGTCGGTAAGAGGTCAAGGACACACAGCTGCTGTGTATAAATATTCGAATTTTAAACTTGACCTTTTGAACATATTCCAGTTGTCTAGTATAATGTAGTGTTATATTACACAATAAAATTTACATTTAAATGGAGTTTTGTATACTAAAATGTCTAGCCTGTAGCAACTTAGGCTTACAGCCCACCAGTTCAGGGTCACGGATTCAGTCATTAGCTCAGGGTTGCTGTCTGGGTGTTGTGCAGGTTTCCACCGGGTTCTCCAGCTTCCTTCCACCTCCTAAAAACATACAGGTAGAAAGCATGGTGAACGATCCAGGAATTGAGATGTCTGAACATAATATGATACACGGACATCAGACAAAATGATCGATTGATTTGGTTAATGATGAACAAGATGCTGCAAGACCTTTTGTTCATGTGCAAGTCAGAAAAATCCAGCTCATGGCATGTCAAAAAAACCAGACACACATTTCCAAATATTGTCTCTCACTGCTCGGGTGTGCCATTTTCTGCTTCTTCCTCATATATATATTGATCTCAAGACAGACACAAATTCAGTTTTCCCCCTCTGTCTGTGTACAAGTGAAGAGATTGTAATACTCTTTGGTTATTAGAAAAGCACACAATGCTGGAACAACGACCGCGCCAGCTCTGAACACCAGCCAGAATTCTATTACAGGAAGCCGGCATCAGATACAATGAAGTATTTTCAAGGGATCTCGAGACAACAAAGTATATAAAAGTGCCATAAATAAAAAATAGCAAACAATCTTAAGAGCATTAGAAGTTTGATCCACTTCAAGGCGAGGCCACCTGGGACTTTAATGCAACTAATTATTCATAAAAATGAAATGCTGTGTTAGTTTGTCTAAATCTAATTTAATTGTGACTTTGATGAGTTTTGTTCCCTTGTGGTGCAGTTTGGCAGGAAAAATTAAGGAACAATAATTTTTTTTAAAGCATCGTCCTAAATATGTAAAAGAAAGGGTGGCTGACCAGTTAGGTGGATGCTGATTATATAGATGGATGGATGGATGGATGGATGGATGGATGGATGGATGGATCCCTGGCTGGCTTAAAGGATGGATGGATGGGTGGCTAACTGATTGGAAGGATGGATGGATGGATGGGTGGAGGGATGGATGGATGGATGGATGGATGAATGGAGTGATGGATTGATGGCTAACTGATTGGATGGATGGATGAATGGATGGATGGCTAACTGATTGGATGAATGGATGGATGGGTGGATGAATGGATGGATGGGTGGATGGATGGATGGATAACTGATTGGATGAATGGATGGATGGGTGGATGAATGGATGGATGGGTGGATGGATGGATGGATAACTGATTGGATGGATGGATGGATGGCTAACTGATTGGATGGATGGATGGATGGATGGATGGATGGGTGGAGCGATGGATGTAGGGATGGATGGATGACTAACTGATTGGATGAATGGATGGATGGATGGATGGATGGGTGGAGGGATGGATGTAGGGATGGATGGATGGGTGACTAACTGATTGGATGGATGGATGGATGGATGGATGGATGGATGACTGATTGCATTGATGGATGGATGGATGGATGACTAACTGATTGGATGGATGGATGGATGGATGGATGGATGGATGGATGGATGGATGGATGGATGAACATCTCCACACACATAGGGCTGAGATTTGAACCCCCAACCCTGGATGTGCACAGCCATGGAGCTATCCACTAAGTTAATAGTAATAATAGTTATTATTGTAATAAGTGGTTAATTTCTCTTATCACCAAAGTATTTTTTTAAAGATTGCTTATCACAGAATTAGACATTGTACTCAATCAAATTCTAGTTACATTTAATGTTGCAGAACACCAGCAAAAGAAGTCAGATTATCTTCTAACTTGCATCATCACAGCTAAAAAGGCAAGACGAAAAATCTACCTGTTATGCTTTAAACTTTAACCTGCTGCCACTGTTCTTGGAGAAAAATAATAAATGCCTTCTGACAAATCAGATTACATCATCATGGTCATTTTATTAAGGATCAAAAACTGTTCAAACATATTTTAAAGGAAGAATGGAAGACCACTCTGTTCAGCCGATGGAAGCAGAACTCCATGTTTTGACAGGGAGAGAGAGGGGACTACGAGCTGTCCGAGACGTCCTCCGAGTCACAAGCACGCACCTTGTTAAGGCTGTTAGGATCAACGCCGTGATTGATCTACATGTCAGATTCTTAAGTGAAGCTCCAGTCTACAACTCATTTTATACCCCGAGGTCAATTAAGAGCTGCAGAGGTGAAGGAGGAAGCCGGGCTGGTGGTGCCTTTGTCTCGTGTTTGGACTCTCTCCGAGAGCAGCTTTCAGCCCTGCCACCCACCTTTACACATCCGTGCTGCCTCATTTGCCGGTCCTTCTTCACTCATCATGGGGGAGGGTTTGGCCCTCAAGGACAGTATTATGTATCTTATGTATCTTGCATGCACATGAAGCCAGAGTCAGAGCAGAAATCCATGCATACACATGAGGGACAAGGACACATTATCTGAACATGTTTCGTTTTTATTAGAGCATGTGCAGTAGAAATTGATAGTTTCTACAGGAACAAACAGATTGTCCTGCATGAGCTTGTTTGAGGCCACTTCATCGCTTACAGAGAGAAGGGAACATCTACAGGTCTTCACATCTTCGCAGCATTAAATATAGATGCTGTCGGATTAACATATCACAAGAGAGCATGATTAATGGGAGGTTTGACTCACTAGCGCTGCTCCTTATTCCGTCACTAGCAGGCTAATGGGCTTTGATTTCATTCAGATCATCCTTTACCCATCAACCTAACCATCCGCTCTTAACAGGAAGAGGGGTTTTCCCACCGTGCCATCCACGACTACAGCCTCAATGTAGTACAAATGTGCGATTACAGTTTCGGCAGAACTCAAAACAAGGCTCAGGACTGACCAAATTTTATGTAAACTCTTTATTTTATTCACATTTCAGACATGAATCTTGCATCCCTATAAATGGCACCCTCAAGTGATACCCTCAAACCTCTTTATGTCTGCTTGAAAGACATGCCCAGAAAGGGTTAAAGCCCCTTCCCCCTGACTTTGCCTCTCTCTCTCTCTCTCTCTCTCTCTGTCTAGCCCTCTCCTTTTTTTCTGTCTCCCTGCATCCATTTGCAAATGATCTCGCTTGTCTGCATATTGTCACTTGCAGCCTGCCCGCACATTCATCAACTGTCGGCCGGCGCTCGGCGGTGCCCCCCGCGCTCTCCACACTTAATTGTTCCTACTCTGACCTGCGAGAATAGAGAATGATGTCCCCCTCTCTCGCGACGGTGCAAGGCGACATGAATTAACAGCTCTGCAGGGATGGACGAAGCCCGTCGCGGTCACGTAGCTCATTTCACATACACCCCGGACATGTATCTGGGGCATTGTCCTCCCCCATTACTACATAACTCAGGAGGCGCAAAATAAGCCAACAATAAAACCAAAGAGATGAGACATTCATGCAACATCTTGGGTATGGAAGGGCCATGCACCTTTTCTTCTCCTACATGAAGTGGCTTAAGAGATGTGATTTGATTCTGTATACTGTACTTATTGATTTTCTTTTTAAAATAGGAAGACCAATTCATTCATGAACAGCTGCAAGTAGGTAAAACACTCAGCCATCTTCAAAATTCCAATTTGCGGAATACAACACTAAAGCAGGATGAACCATCAAAGAACTCTTTCCCAGTGAGAATCTATTCCAGACTATAATTTTTTCCAGATATGCCATTATATCGGCGTTTACAATGGATGTAAGGTGCCACATGAGAATGCCATTTGCATGTACATGATGTCTCATGGCTCAGGCTTGTTCCTCTCCAGGTTGAGACTCGTGTTTCATGTTCTCCCACGCATCACATCGACTTCTAAACAACGCTACGACAAGGCATCAATTATAAATGGTTTCGCTGTTGCAAAATACTATTTCCAGTCGCCTTGAACGGGATTAAAAATTAAATGCTACTGAAAAGGAATAGGAAAGCAGCTTGAACTCCTGCTACTTTCAAGCAGAACTGCTGGGGCCAGTGGGGAGCAGAAGAGGGACGGCTTTCGGGTGAGAGACGTTCACACGAAGCCGCGCGATGCCAAACCTTTGATGGCTGGTCTCTGAGCAGATAGATATCCAGCAAATATTTACCCAAGTTAAGCCTGCAGTGCACAAACAAGGGCAGCTTAAAAAGCGCTACTTAAAAAAGGGCAAAGCGGAAAAGTGAGCGGGGGAGCAGTTCATAATTCACTGTGAGCTGCTGTTACCAAGCGTGACTTGTGTTCGGATACACTCTGTGAGCCGGGCAGAAGAGAAACTCGTGTTGTTCGAGGTATTAGTTCACCTTTTTAAATCTTAAACAGCACAGAGTGAGAGAAAAGAGCATGTTTGAGGACGAATCGTCCTGTCTGCTTCTTTTTTAATTTTGAAGAACACTAAGCCACGATGTAAGATTTCTAGCAATGGAAAATGAGGACAACTTAGGCACTACATTACTGATATATTATTATCATTACAGTAGAACCTTGGACAGTGAGCATTCTGAAAGCATGCTTGTATATCAAAACACTAGTATATCAATGACTTTCACAGACACACACCAGTTTACCGAATAGACACTAACCCTCACACAAGCGTGTAAACTGGTGTGTGTGCATGTGTGTGTGAAAGCCGTCCTACACACACATACAAACATAAAATAAAAGATGCTTATAATAAACAGTACACACGCGCATGGATGTTGATTATACGAGTGACGCCCGAGCATGGGAAATGATTACCCACAATTACGCAGCGCAAGAGAGAGAGAGAGAGAGAGAGAGAGAAGAACCATTGGCTCAGTTCTGATCACTTGACACTTGGCATCAAAACAAGAAGTGCATGCATGTCACATGACACTCAATGATATTTGGTACTCGTATGTCAAGATTCACTCGTTTATCAAGTCAATTAAAAAAATATATTGCTCGTCTTGCAGAACGCTCGCAAACTGGGTTACTTGCAATCCAAGGTTCCACTATATTATTATTATTATTATTATTATTATTATTATTAGTTGCGGTTGTAGTAGTACTGTATATACAGTTCCACCTTCAAAAATTGTGTCACACTTCATAGCTGAATCTGATGCTAACGCAGTAACACAATGCTATGAGGTGAAGAATAGCTTTGCAGTGATTTTGTTCTTTTCTTGACCTCTCTTGTTCTTCCTACTGAGGTACAGTAACTGGTTGGGTGGACGATTGGCGCATGAGTTGGTGTGTGGCACGATTATCAGTTGGACAAATGAGATGATGGATGGATGGATGGATGGATGGATAAATGGATGGTATTGAAGGGATACACGGGTGCATTTTGGATGGATGAATTGATTTATGGATGGCTAGATTGGTAGGATGAATAGATGGATAGTCTATCAACCAAATGGATGGCTACATGGAGAGTGTATAGTTGGGGTAAAAGGATGTTTGGCTGGATGGCTGGTTGTTTAGGTGGATGCATGAATGAATGGATGGATGAATGGATGGACCATATGTTTGGTTGGATGGATACAGTAGATGGTGGATAGTTGATTGGAGGAAGAGAACATTGCACTTCATTACGGATCTATTATT
Source organism: Clarias magur (assembly GCA_013621035.1). Lineage (NCBI taxonomy): Eukaryota > Metazoa > Chordata > Actinopteri > Siluriformes > Clariidae > Clarias > Clarias magur. Next base: position 1,205,478 of record QNUK01000127.1, on the reverse strand, counting down.
AGTTGGTTAGTTGGTCATTTGGCTGGATGTGTGATTTTCAGTTGGACGAAATGAGATGGTCCATGGATGGATGGTTGGATGGATGGATGATTTAAGGATTGAAAGGGTGCATTTTGGATGGATGACTAGATTTATGGATGGCTAGATTGGTAGGATAAACGGGTGGATAGTTTATCGGCCAAATGGATGGTTGCACGATTGGTGTATAGTTGATCAAGTAAAAAGATGTTTGGCTGCATGGCTGGTTGTTTGCTTGGATGGAGGGTTGGATGGATGGACCATATGTTTGGTTGGATGGTGGATAGTTGAGCGGACGAGTGTTTATTTAGACTAACAGATGGTGAAGTCTGCATGGTCGTACTGTATATCTGTATGTATGAATACAACCATTCGTCTCTGCTTCTGTCTTTTTCACTCTCTGAAAAGTATCATTCTCAGAATCTCACACCACATAAATACATATATTTAGCTCTCACGTTCTTCATTTTTTTTTCTCCTCACATACAACCCCGCAAACACAAACACACACACACACACACACACACACACACACACACACACACACACACACACACACACACACACACACACACACACACACAGCATAGCACTGACAGCTCTGATCTACATTAAACAAATTCATACACTTTGTTAAAAGCAAACCCGGCCCCCAAAAGTTTTTCTAAAAACTGTGAATCATTTCAGTACACTAGATGTTTATACTGAACCTCATACAGTAAGTCTTAAAAAAAAGTAGATTTTCTCAAGAGAAAAAAAAAAGAAGCCGATGAGCAGGAGACGAGAGGAAACGCAAACGCTTAATGGTGACCACTTCAAACAAACAGACAGCAGGTGCCATTGCAGTTCATGCGCTTTTTATATGTTACCGTTAGCATGAGAAGCATTTAAACGGCCTGCGCGAAAACCACAGGCCGTGCGCAGTCCAACAACATCTCAGCCTTCAGACTCAAAGTGGAGAACGCTCCAACCGCCTGCAGCGCTCTCAGAACTACATGCGGCTACCATGACACAGCCTTAACACTTTCAGTGCTATTAAGAGCGGCTTTACTACTGTTCTCACTGTAAAAATAACGTTTTCACTAGTTTAAAACACCACTTTATATCACACGCAGCCTAATACAGTATGTGCTCTGCAGCGATACAACGCATACGCACGGTTCCATTCTTCTCACGGTTTAGCAGTTACGAGTGCACTTAAAGCAGCCAGCTATAATGAACGAATCAATGGCTACAAGGTTTTTAATTAATGTACTCGTTGTTGTTGTTGTTTTTGTTAATATCATAACAGTATACAAGATGACAGTATGGCTCCACGTAAACAACTTTATAAAACGTAATAATTATAGAACAAGCTGCATTTTTTGGATCTTTCTCAACTTTGGCAGGGAGAAGGACTGATGTTTCCAGCTGATAGAACTTTGATTACACTACTCAGTGTGGTCGTCTATTCATCCATTCATATGTGAAAATGATTTCTTGTGCACCCAGAACCTTTTTTTTTTTTTTTTTTTTTTTTTACAGTTTGAGGATTGGAATATTGCCATGCTATGTGGGAAGATCAGGAAAAACTCCATAGATGTGATGATCTGGTGATTCAGTACATTCAGGTCGTCAGCTGACTTCATTTCATTGCCACATACAGTAACGCTGCTGAGTCTCGACCTGAGCGACTGAAGCCACCCCAGATCATAACACTGTCTCCAGAGGCTCGTACATTGGACACTATGCATGATGGGTGCATCGCTTCATGAGCTTCCCTTCCCACGCGGACACGCCCATCGAACGGGTATAGACTCAATCTGGACTCATCAGGTCACATGACCTTTTCCCACTGCTCCAACTGAAGCCTTTTTCCTTATGAGCCTCACTAGCAATCGGTTTTTTTTCATGGACACACAGCTGTTTAGTCCCAATGTGTGCTCATTGCATTGTCTGTGTTTACATGAAAACGCTTTACTTTTACTCTACTAAACATGGCTCTATTCAACTGAAAATTCTACTGTCTATTCTATTGATTCATTTTTTACAATGCAACTTCACCAATTGTATAAGTGATCTCTGATCATGGTCGTGCTTGATTTGTTTTTCTGACCACAGTTTTTTTTATTTTATTTTTTAAATCTTTTTTGCAAACTTGACAGTTCAGCCCTGTCCTTCCAGGTTTGAATAATGTGTTACCCAATTCCAATCATTTTAAAGTTTATTTGCTTGACGCAGGCTGATAATGAAAAAAATTTTGGTTAAGTAGTGTAAATGTTGGCAACTTATGGCAGTCCTCGACATATAAAACACCTCGAGGTTACTATGTGGTTCCTCTGCAGACGAACATCCCGCTTTAAAGAATTTTTGCCATGAGAGCAGAAATTTTGCAAGAAATTTGCCTCGCCATACAAACAAATGAAAAAAAAAAAAATGAAAAAAAAAAATGAAAAAAAAAAAAAAACACCGGCATAACTGTTGCTAGATTTAGTGAAGGAATAGCATCAAGGGTCCCATGAATGTTAGCAAGGACGGTCGATTATTTTTATATGCGAAAATATGATTATAGCGTTGGAAATATTGGTAACATTATTGGGCAGCTCGAATGGACAATCTGCATTTACAAAATCCGCATTTCCTATGAAAAGATGCATTTCGCCTTAAGAACAGATTCAAATCGAATGGCAGGACCTGCTCATATTACTTTTCCGCTATGAAATCGTACAGGCATGCCCCACGGCCACACCAAGGCTTGAAAGTTTTGTCCTTCTTTTTCCCCCCCCCCCTCGCTGTAAAACGGACGTTTCAATTGGATTTCAATCACACTGGATGCAGGACAAAATAATCCCGAAGAAGCACGAATAAATAAATAAAAGTTACGGCCGACATACTAGATGACCCGACATAACCCCTGTTGGTGCAACCAGCCCATGAACTGCAGAAGAACGTCCATTAATACACAATGCTGTGAACTTTTTTATAAATTCGCTCAATGAAAATGGAGGGGGGGATAAAAAATAAATAAAAAATTCCCTTTTCACTCAGCTGTCAGATCACGGTTCGTCAAAACAGGAAATCGGTTTCATATAAGTATCCGAGGTCAGGATTCGGTCTGAAACCGAACAGCTCAGCAGCCAAGCTCAGAACCTCCTCCTCAACAGCTTGCTTCGCACGCTCGGACAAAGGACGCGAGACATATTGGTAAATACGTGCATGACAATAAGGTTTCCGTCCGAATGCACTCAGACCCATTGTATATTAATAGAGCGGGTGTTTTATTCATGAGCCAGATTACTTTGGTGCAGGCCGAGGAAGCAGCGCACACGCCCGCTCTCAGATGTGACACGAGCAATCCTAACCACACCGGACAAGTGCGGCGCTGCCCCCGTTTACCACTGCCCACCCTTCTGCCCATTATAATAATCTATTCAAGGATTAAAGGGGAGCTTTATCTCCAAGCTCATGAATAAGGAATGCCGTATTTCAAAATTTAATTGCGCCGAATTGAATGATTCAAGATAATGTTTCTTTAATAAATTCGTAATGGTGGTAAGGGGCGAAGAAATACATTAGATAAAATCCAAACCGTTGTTCTCGTCACTGGAGGAGGACAACGGACAAAGGCTCTCAAGCCTTGGAAAATGTGAATCACTCCGGATAAGGGCGTCTATGTAGGTGTAACAAACAAGACAGAGGAGGGGCTTGTCTTATATGAGGTCACAATAGGCGCAAAATGAAAAAAAAAAGGACAAAAAGCAGGGACTTTCCACCCCATCGTGTCCTGTTGGCACACACTCAGATACTTGAGACCCGTCTGAATGTCTAACCATGAATAAAAAAGTACATTTTTGTATATTAGGTGCCCTTCAACAAAACAGCGAGGAGTCTTCAATGTAAGAGTGAACATTATAAACGCGGTTTAATAAAATAAAATAAAAATGTAAGAAAAAAACGTAAAAATTTCCACATGCAGAATAGTTGAAGAAAATAATGTCGGTTTCGAGTGGTGTGCCCCACCCCTCTCCCAAAATCTATTGTGACTGTGGAGTGTATGACTACATTGTACTTAATCCAATCGCTCTCTCTAAATGCAGCTTTTAATTTTTAGTGATAGTTAAAACAAGAGAGAGTCACCACATCAACAATTATAGGTTTTACTTCTACTAGGTATTTTTTTAAATCAGTATTATTATTGTGAGATGCCATTGCTATAGCAACTTCTTCTTATTAGCCTGTCAATCATGTCACACCCAGAAGTACCTATCAGTTTATGGATTGTGTGCAATATTGTAGAACATTCAGAAGACATCAATCATGGAAGTGTAAAAAGCGGATAGCGCGGTCCTCCGAGTGCGTTTCTCCGCTCCCAGCAGTTTGAAAAGATGCGGTCGGCTGGCGTCACATGGTTCGGAGGAAACGCGTGAAATTTTTTTCGGACCACCCTGACTGACGGGAAGTAGTAGAAATGGTGCTGTGCTATGACTATTAGAAGTAATATGGGAGCCCGCTAGTGACGGGGAGGAACTGGCTACGACTAAATTAGGGAGGAAAAAAAGTACAAAACATAAATGCACTTAGGTAATCTTGTCAATTTTGTTTCTATGGTCTTGATCATTTTTTTTCTCCCCCTGACGTACTGTACTGTATTCTTGGTTACAAGGTCCAGGTCGGAGTGTCGTCGCCTACAACAGCGATTTTTCCTCCACAAGAAACAAATCGACACCCTCATCAGGTTTAAGTCTTTTATTGTTGTTAAAGCTTACCTTATCCTCACACCTCTGCTTTTCTAATACGCCGTCATTCACATCACACTTTACTCAACCGTCTGCAAAGTGAAAAACAGTGACGCAGCTTTTCTGTGCGGTCCCCGCACTCGTCAGCGTTCATCAGCAGCAACGTTTAAAAAGCAGCTCAAAACATTTTATTCCTTATGCTTTTAGAATTATGTAAAAAATAATGACTAGCACAGGTTTACATTTTCTTTTTACCAAATCTGCTCTCACTTCGAGCATTGTATATTTATTTTATCTCGCTCTATATACATAAATCCGTTTAGTTTATAGTTCTGTTGTGAAGCACTATTTGAGCTGCGTTTTAAATGCATGAGATGCACTCTATAAAATTACTAATGAGAACAACTGTAGGAAAAAAACCCAGTCTTGGGACTTGCGAGTGCAGAAATCCTGCACAGGAGACTGTTTTAAGGCTTCAAGAGAACCACAGACATTAGCGATGTGAGGAGTTTGGCCTCCTGACGTCAATAAACAAATGTTAGAAACACGAAAGACATGATCACTTCTGCACTTGTGCGAGCAAAGTTCACACGAAGGAAGTTATTCGAGAATAGATCGAAGCACTTCAAACTACATTCACAGCAAGACTACGTCTCAGTAAAGTCTCGAGCATCTAACCGTCGTAAGGTTCGGTCAGAGTATGGCCAACAATCCGAACGGAAGAAAAAAAATATATATATATTTATATATAATCGCTTTCGGAAAAAATATACTGAACGTCCCCGAACTACATTCTCAGCGACTTCTTTGTCCTTTTTTTGTTGTTGGAGGAATTTAATCCAGGACCAAAGCAGGATCCAGAACGTAATAAAGAAAAACGATTGTCTAGAAAACGCTTTAACAGAACAAGCGTTGCGCAAGGTAACAGGTTCATGAAAGAAAAAATAAATAAACGTACACAATTTTCACTTCAACCAGACGGAGCTGATTAGAGAACACGTTTAGCGTTACGTTTTGGGTAACAACCAAAAAGTTTAAGGATTCAACTTGAGCTCCAGTGCCGGTGTAGCTAACAAGTAATACGAGCTACGATACGATACGATGCGGTTTAGCTTTATGGACGAATAAAATATTTCAGATTTCTTAGCTATAAACCTACGATAAAAAAAATAATAAAATAAACCTAAACCATTTACAAGCAAAGTACAAGGTTGTGTACATGAACTTTAACAATTTAATGCAACTTTGACTTCTGAATCTGTGAAGCTCAAAAATAATAAAATTACAACAGAACGCTTCTGATATTCTATTCTATAAAAGCGAGCCGATCCCAGACAGACACTCGCCGGGGATGGTACGCTCGCTACTGCTAATTTATTCTTACATCAAAGTTACGAAGCAGCTATCAAACATAGCCGCAATGACATTTGTATAAAGGGGCGGAGTTATGTGGACCACTCGGTCATATAGTTAACCATAAGAAATTCTTTAGGATTTTACAAAATGTCAAACTTGTTTTTCTATTATTTAAATATACTCACACAGTTTAAAGATGGAGTTTGAAATTGTTAAAGAATTACATAATAATCTACTGCGTGTTTCTCAACCCTTTAAACATAAAGCTCCCAGAACTAAATACATAAAAGTTTCTGGTAAAAAGAAACATTATGTACGTTAAAACAAAACAGATTGTTTTTTTTTGTTTTTTTAAATTAATGCAACAAGACGACGTCTGAACGAGTTAACCAAATCATCCTGAACAAGCCAGTGTCTTTTTTTTTTTTTTTTCCCCTCCTGAGTGGGAGGAGCCACCTGCTTCAAATAAACCGAAAAAGGAAATATAAACCAGTGTGGCACTGTTAGAACTAAAACATGGCGACGGAACAACATCTGAAATATTCACATCTATGTTGTATATATATATATATATATATATATATATATATATATAAAAAGCCGTAAGTAACACAACAGACTTTTCATTTCGATTGCTTTCACTTCTATTCTTCAGTCACGTAAAACAAAACAATAAATAAAGAGCAGGAATCCACGACCGTGACGGCATTCGCTATTCCCGATCTTTGCACGTATCCTCAGTTCTCTGTGCGCTCGGATCTGCTTTCTCCCCTCCGTTCTCCTTCTGTTTCGCCTTTCGTTCACAGTTAAGGAGCGGCATCTTTAGCTCTTCGTCATCTTCCTCCTCCTCTAGCTGGCGCAGGACGATGGGCAGCTTGGCGTCGGCGTTCTCCAACAGCGCGATGTCGCTCTCCTCGTACACGGGCAGCGGAGCGCCGTCGTCCAGCTGCTTCTGGAAGTGCAGGCGCTTGGCCCGGCCGCTGGCCTCGGCTCGCTCGAGGATCTCCTTCTCGGCCAGACGCAGCTTCACGGCCATGCAGGAGTGCGGAGAGAGGTCGGGTTTCTGCAGCATGGAGCGGTCTTCCTGAAACACACACACGCACAACGGGTTAACGTCACAATACTATTATTATATGTCAAAAAGGCACTCAGCAATTTCTAGCATGAGAAATTTTGTCCATTTACAACTTGGTAACATGTATATTATACTTTATGGACGAGAATCAGCAGGAATCAAACGGTACAATATCATGAAACCCAGGGACTGATCAAACGTGTACTGCGATATTTATATTTAAACAGATCCTGATTTTATTTTCAAATTTTATCATCCTAAGACGCTGTGCTGCCTGCCAATGTGTGAATAGTTCAAAGTGCACCACCTGTAGGATTATAGAGGAACTGCAACACCTCAAATGTATCTAGATTACAAAGTTATAAAAATCTGGAAAAAAAAAACGATTTTGGAGTGTGGCATTACAACTCAAAGCACAGCAGCATAAAAGACTCGTGATATTCTTATTGTTTTATTCAGAAGGTGCTTCCGCTGTACCTCTGACGAGGTTTTGTAGGTCTTGAGGAGCAGCGCGGCTCTCGTCTCCAGGAACGTCCACAGTTTGATCTCGTTCTCCCAGCTGACAGGGAACTCCGCGTTCCCCAGCGTGAAGATCTTATTGATGGCGTGGTCGCCCACCAGGTAGTCCCTGAGCTCCTCTGAAATGACATGCGGTCACTCATGAGAGGGTGAGCGAGTGTTCCAGGATGAGACGGTATATAGGTTTATGGTTTTAAAAAGAGAATAATAATAATAATAATAATCATTAAAAAAATTTATTAGTAGTAATAATCGTGCCTCGGGGCATATTAACAACACGCTTTGTTCTCGACAAACCCGTTGTGCCGTATGACATCCTGATCAGGTAAACGTGTGTAATCGCCAGCAGGTGTGTCACAGTCTTACCTTCGGTCATGCAGAAGACGCGCAGGAAGGCCAGGAGCTGGGCTGAGATGGGCGGCTCGCTGCAGTGCAAGGCAAAAACGCTCGACCTGGAGAGATAAAGAGGATCAGAGCGGGTCATCAAATGAACTCTAACTCCAGCATCAGCCACGTCACATGACGAGCGATTAATCTCAAGCGACGACGGATACTCAATGCATTTTTAAAAATCATTTATAATTTATCTCTTAATTACAGAAGAGCATTACGTCTTCCCTTTCATGTCTGATTTCAACAAGCAAACGCTCAGGGGGGAAATAAAAGAACGAACGGTTGAATCAAAAGGTAATCTTGAACAGGTGAAGTTTTTTTTGTTTTTTTTTTCCCCCCAGACGGATTGATCAATGTGACAGTGCCCAGGCGACGATATTACAGAGCAAATACATTTTTCCTTTCTGTGCAGCACGGCAATAAGATTACGCCGTGCCCCGAGCTTCATACACACACAATTTAATAGGGAGAGGTTGAACCCTCGCACACTGTCAGAGCCGATGCCAGGTTCCTGATTCGCCCAAATATTATCTCAAGAAGAACGTATTCAGCTTAACCTCAGATCCATTAAAGTGTGTGCGCGTGTGTATATATAAAGTGGAACAAAACCAAGGTCTTGTTAAACATCAGACAAGAGTCCAAAAATGATTTGATTATTTTTACATCAGATTTCATTTTAGATTCGGTTTTGTTCAGTGTGTATTAATTAGTTTGCATTATTGTTTTTTGCTTGGAATTAATCCGATCAGAGAAAGTCACCAGACAAAAATACCTCAGAAAATGGAGGTACAGAATTTAGGTACGTGTCATCAGTTGTAAATGTTTGTAAGAACACAATAAAAAAATTATGTGGACTCCCAGGGAAAAAATATTTAAAATCTGTAACAAATCTCTTTGTACACTTTTAATGACCTTCATTAGAGGGTTTAGATTTATTGTGTTACAATTTCGCGGGAGACTCGGATCTCAGGAGACTTTGGTCACTTGGCAAGTGTACGCCGTGGACAGGGTGCCAATCTCTCACTCTCTCTCACACTATGGGCAATTCAGGACCATCAATTAGCCTAATCTGCATGTCTTTGGACTGTGGAAGAAAACCGGAGTACCCAGAGGAAACCCTCCAAGCACAGGGAGAACATGTAAACAAGACCGGAGGTGGGAATCGACCTTTAGACCACAGTGCTAACTTTAGGAAGTTACGTATGCAATTTTATTCCCAGTGACTCTAAAAGCTCTTAGTTTAGGTTTTTTTTTTTTTTTTTACTCACGCCGGGATCCCAGCGCGGGCCAGCACCTCGGCCTTCATGGCGTAAAGCCTCTCGCTCTTACTGACTCCCAGTTTGATCTTCACCCGGTCGTGCGCGTTTTCCTCGAAAAAGAAGCCGTTGTGTATGACGAACTCGGCGTTAGACCTCGTACCGTAGAATATGTAGATCTGGGGGAGAAAAAAATAAATAAATAAACGCTTAGATGCTTGTATTAAACACTAATAAATTACAATAATACAATAGTTCCTATACATTCATTGAAATTAGTATTTAATAACAAACCTCTATTATATATAGAGGTTTAATCTGTTAGCATTTTTATAGTGGACAGAGGACGGCTCTACGTAGATGAATAGATGAAAAAGAAAAATCTTTTATCAGTCATCATTTCTGGAAGGAGTCTCTGCTGTCAGAGTTAAAGCTTTAATGAATGTTTATGGTTTCTTGCAAATCAATTGGTCTTAAAATAAAAAAAAAGAGAGAGAGAGAAAGAGAGAGAGAGAAAAAAAGGACGAGAGGCATGCAACATACACCATCCTTAAATAGAACTGTACACGGATACAAAGTAAGACGCGTCATTCCTTATTAAGAACGATTGTTAGCGTTAGTGAACAAAATACTGGGTTTTAAAAGAAATAATCAAATGTGTGCAGCTGCTAACAATTAACAGCGTCACGTTATCACTTATCATGAGAGCACACTCTCAGAAGGGCTTGATTTCCAGCCCCGGGTTCAGTTCTCCCCCTCGCTGAGTGAATGCGAGTGTGTTGTTTTTTTTTTTTGTTGTTGTTGTTGTTCCACTTTGTTTAGTAAATCCTTATTATAAACCTTTTGGACAGAACTTTTTCAAGTGCGAGGATCAAACCTCGAGTTTCCGTGGGCTGCGATCCTGTGCAGGATGAGACGGACGATAACTTTACTATCAGAAATTCACTCGCATCAGTTCAGTCCCGCTCACGTATTCCCGCTCCGCATATAACACCCACAACACTTACAGATAGCGAAAAGAGCAGAGAGGGACAGATAAAGTGAGAGAGAGAGAGAGAGAGAGAGAGAGAGACGGAGAGCTCAGTGCTATTGTTAAATCAGGGATCAAACAGCCTGGCATGGGGAGACGCTCGCAGACACCCCCCGTCTCCGTCCCACATGGCGGCCTCTTCCTCCCTCCCTCGGGTGCCTCCGCCAGTCTTATCAAATAATTCACATTCAATAGAAGAGGGAGAATCTGGGAGTCCACCTGGTCCCGTCAGTGTGCACCCTCCGTATCCTCCCGCGCCCTCGCCTCCGATATTACCCACAAGCCCCTGTAATGGCCGACGGCTGATAAGGGCGTCACACAGCCGAGGGTAAACTTTGCTTTTCGATCCGATTGGACGGCTGGAATACGGACTGATGAGCCGTGCAGGATTTGACGGCGTCGGATCTCACTCACCTGCTCGCCCTCTTTATAGTCGTGCAGAGCGACACACTCGCAGCGGTCATCCTCCAGGTTGTAACCGGTCGTAATCTGAAAAGAAGCAGAGAGTGTTTAACCAGAAATGAGGTGCTAAAAAAAAACAAAACAAAAAAAACAAGGAAAGGAAAAATTCCTCACCAGGCTATAAGCGGGAAAAGGAAGTAATCAGGTTAAGACGCGTAAACGCATTTCAAAACATCGCCACTAAATTAAAGCGCGCACAAACAGATACGGATTAAATGACGATAAAAGGAATTTCCTGAAATTTTATAAAACTTGCCCAATTTGTCACAACTTTGCGATAAACAAAATTATTACTGGAGAGGATATAATATATATATATATATATATATATATATATATATATATATATATATATATATATATATATATATATACTCATTACGCATTTTTATTAAAACCTTAACCAGGGACTTCTTTATAAATAAATAAATAAATAAATAAATAAATAAATAAAGTAAATGAAAAAAACCCCACTTTCATTAAGCGTCTTAATAACTTCCCATTTCCAGCAATCCGAAACGTGAAATTCAGCGCAGGGTTTAAACGCATTTCCATGCGCGACGCCGTATATTGCTCTGTGGCGTGAAGCGCGGAACGCAATCAAAGCCGCGTTATTCGAATAGAAATAAAATATCCCGAGAGGTCCGGGTACAATCAGCAGGAAAAAACACATTACTTTAGAGCAGTACTTTTTCTTAAAACGTGTGTACATGCACTGTGTATGATCGCCACAGTAGCACAGCACACACACACACACACACACACACACACACACACACACACACACAGGTCGGGTTTAATGTCCAGGTGTGAGTAGCTCAAGATGAAATGATTAAATGAGAACGAGAATGAAACCAAACTCTCTCTCACTGGTCGTCATAAAAGGTTTGTGGTAAAGAGTAAGAGTGTGTGTTCCTATGTGTGGGTGTGTGTGTGTGTGTGTGTGCGGGGGGAGAAGAGGGACTCACCAGGCCGTTGGTGTGATTACACATGTCCCAAAGTGGGATGAGAGCCAGAGTGACCCGACTGCCATCCTCTGTAGGGATCTGGTTCTGACGGGTCATCACAGATGATACGGCCCACCTACGCCACACACACACACACACACACCTCATTAATTACCCTTACATTTTTAATCTTTAGTCTTTTTTTTTTTTTAATTCTTTAAAATCTCAAAACTTAACTATGAAAAGCAGAATGTCCGCCACATAAGTAAACGTACATCGTATCCCGAATCGCGAGCGCACAAAACCTAAACAGTCTTTAACGGTCCGCTTCGAGTGTGTCAGACTTCTGCGTTTCAAAACAAATATCTTCGCTGTATATGGAAAATTATTTACTCATCTAGGAAATCCAGATCACATCAGCGGCGTAAAGTTTTAAGTAGAAAGCGACGCGTGACGTCATGCGACCGCATCTTTCCGAACTTCTCGCTCACGCACCGCCGGGGCGGCGTAACACACTCGGAGGACGGCGCTATCCGCTCCTTACACCTGCGTGAGCTCACAGACGCCCATGATTGATTGACTTAACTGCCTCAACTGAGCATTGATTTTTTTTTTTTTCTTGGTCTGATCTGATCTTAAACAGTTATATTTCTTACAAGGCTTTAAAATATTCAACATGACTAAAAGTATCTACACATTAAAACGTTGTCTTGATTGCTTTGCATGAGACATGACAACATTATAACGGTCATTGTTTTTTCCTGCCTTTCTACCACACCTCACTGACTCGAATGAAGAAGAAAAAGGAGGAGTGATGCTGTGGTAAAAAAAATAAAAATAAAAAAGTCAGTATTTGTGGAAAATGGAATCAGTTTGTATTTTCTGCGGAAGTTGCAGCGCCGCCGTTATTAAACTTAACAAAAAGGCAAAATAAAGGAATTGAGCTGCAACACGCTCTTGAGCGGAAAACAAACTGATCGGATTCATTTCCTTGTTGAGTTGCAGCACACACAAAAAAAAATAAATAAATAAATAAATAAATAAATAAACCACGATATGCAACTGAATAATTTTTTCCCTGATGTTCGACGTTCCTGTTTGTTCCGGAATGATCTATACGGTACTCTTGAACGTATTAACAGCTTGTGAAAATACATAGTATAGTATAGATCTTCCGCACTCAGGATTTGTTTTGAGGTTTGACTTCTAGAAGTTATATCTATAAAGTTGATCTGTGACTCACTATAGATTAGCGGAGCGTGTTGGGTAAGATAACAATAAGGGAACTGCATTTCTCTTAACGCAAATTGCTTGGAGAGACCTTCAAATTCGTTAATCAAGACCTTCATGTCTTAAAATAACAACTGACTGTTACTGTTGTTAAATAATTACCTAATTCCAGGTCATTTCATAGTTTTGAAAAAGTCCACTGTTGTTCTAGAATGTAGGAAATAAATCACAAATAATAATAAAAATACTGAATTAGAAGACGTGTCCAATCTTTGAAAGTTTTAGGCAAGTACATTTTAATTCACTTTCAATTCAATTCATTTTTATTTGTTGAGTGCTTTTAAACAACGAATTATCGCAAAGCATTATATAATCAAAAGAAAAAAGATGGAAATGTGAAAATTTAATTTATATAAAAGTTATAAATAAATTTAACACCCAAGACCATGTTAAGTTCGCTGCAGTTCCGCGTAGCCGCTTAGCTATTACCGGGGAGTTAAATTTGTACTAAACAGTAGTGATGGGAAGTCGGAATCATTTTAGTGACTCTTAGTGATTCTTTGAATCTCGTTCATCAAAATGAACAAATCTTTTTTTGTCTCATTTAGTTAATTTTGTTCTTTTGACCAGAAATAAAATAAAAAACCCCAACACGTCTACATACACAAATTCTTTGCTATAGATCCAGAAACAATGCAGCTAAAGACATATTATAAACAGACTGCGAGTCGTTCGTCCTTTTGAATCTATTGCACTTCATAGCGTCTATGGGAGTCACGTGACAAAAGAACGAACGACTCGGACCAAAGACTCGAAGGTAACGACTCATTTCTGTTTCCTGTACATAACCTGCGGAGGTTTTGCGATGCTTTACGCATGAAAATCTCACACTCTCCGAGACTACTCGTTCTTCCGAGTCACGGTAAAGACTTGTTCAAAAAGAACGAATCGTTCATGACCGACCCATCACGACTAAGATACCGACTTGATTTAGCTCAGCGAGACTGCAGAAGCTTCATATGAGAAAAAGTTCGTCAGAACTTTGGAATGAATTTTTGATTGTAACGAGCGTTGTGGAATTTGGATCCGATTACTGACGTTTCGGGTGACAAATCTCACGGTCGGAGTGTAGAGCAGGAAAACGTACGACAACCAAGACCTATTGTAATGTACGCTCTCTTATAAGCACCTGAATTTTGATTTAAGACAGACCTAAAAAAAACATGAACTTTCCATTTAACCTCTGCTGACAAAGATTTGGTTATAATTAGTGAAAGAAAGAAAGAAGAAGAAAAAAAAAACTCTCAAAACTCCACGTCTGCTGAAGACTTGAATCATTAACTGTGACAAGATGCTATTTCATTCCTTTCACACGTTGCCCGGCGGGAGCAGGAGCTTGCATCATGCTCAACAATCCGAAGATAAAACGGGACCAGTGATAAATTATTCCCTCACAGATAATTTGGTGCTAATGAAAGAACAATGAGAACAAACGCCTCGTTTTAAAAAGGCCGGTTTCGTACCCTTACAGCCACCCTGTTCTTTTTTTTTTTTTACTCCCTTTCCTTTTTTCCCTCGTCGTCGTCTTCTTCTTTACTTCACTTCCCCCAACCACCTCAACCACCACCACCTCCTCCCCCACACACACACACACAAAGTGGAGAAGCTCAAATTTGGGACACGGTAGGACAAACCAACCTGTAGTCGTCAAAGGTGAAAGCATCCTTCAGGGGCAGTTTGCTGGCGTTGGGATGAGTCTGGGGATCGAAGGTGACGAGCAGAAAGGACGACATATAAGGAAGAATAAGGAAGGATAAAATGAAAGGGACAGACGGGGAGGAATGGAGAGTGAGGGAGGAGAAAGAGAGAGAGAGAGAAAAAAAAAAAAAAACACAAATCAGTCAGTGGAATTTCATTATGTGGCTTCCTAACAAGAGCATCGAGGAGGAAGGAGCGTCCGGTGGCGGTACAGTGGGATCATCGTGGCATTAGCCCCCCATACATCACTGTCAACTTAATTTGTTGTGCCCAGCAGCCGTCATAAATCTGCTTCATCAATTTGGGTGACAGAGAGCCACCGGTGCCACAGAAATCTACATTTAAAGGAACAGACCTGCTCCCTCCAAGGGCTCATTTGCAGCGCGTGTCATGGACAGCGGAAAGGAAAGAAAAAAAAAGAAAGAAAAAAAACTCGGTTCCTATGGAAAAAAATAAAAAATAAAAATGAAAGAGGAAGAACGCAGAGAGCTAGCTCAGCCATAGCATAAAACCCTCCTGAACATGCAAAAACGAGTCACTATAAAAATAGACAGAGGGATGAACGTGGGAGAGATCTCCCCGCCCAGGTGCTCCCGAGGCTGCGCGTGTGGCGCTCGTCCTGCTAAATGAAGCCCCGTGCTGCGCAGCACCGCCGGGACGCCAGAGCAATTCATCATCTAGCTTCTGGCCCGGAATGTTCGTCAGGATTAATCAAGTGACCGAACAGGTATTAATAAACGCTTTTTAGATGGGAGAGAAATAAAACACCGAAGCATGCTGGAGCAGGAAAATAATCAACACCGAGATGAAGCGGAGCGACTGGTACCACAACAATGTTGATTATTTTCTTATAACAGCATATCACACATTCTATATACATATACAGGGGTTGGACGAGGAAACTGAAACGCCTGGTTTCAGACCACAATAATTCCTTAGTATGGTGTACGGCCTCCTTTTGCGGCCAATACATCACAAATTCATCTCGGGAATGACGGATACAAGTCCTGCTTGGTGGCCGCGGGGATTTTGAGCCGTTCTTCTTGTAGAATAGCGTCCAGGTCATTACGTGATGCCGGTGGAGGAAAACGTTTCCTGACTCGTTCCTCCAAAACGCCCCAAAGTGGCTCAATAATATTTAGATCTGGTGACTGTGCAGGGCCATGGGAGATGTTCAACTTCACTTCCATGTTCATCAAACCACTCTGTCTCCAGTCTCGCTGTGTGTATCGGTGCATCATCATCCTGATACACGGCACCGCCTTCAGGATACAATGTTTGAACCGTCGGGTGCACATGGTCCTCCAGAATGGTTCGGTAGTCCTTGGCAGTGACGCGTCCATCTAGTACAAGTATTGGACCTACAGTAGGGAATGCAATGGTATCGCAGCCCAAACCATCACTGATCCAACCCTATGCTTCACTCGGAGTGGTACTGTATGCTTCTTTGGGGCTTCTCCACACCGTAACTCTCCTGGATGTGGGAAAGACCGTGAAGGTGGACTCATCAGAGAACAATACATGTTTCACATTGTCCACAGCCCAAGATTTTCACTGCCGACACCATTGAAACCGGACGGCTTGAGTGACCAAAGACTTGGCTATAGCAGCCCGGCCGTGTACACCGACCCTGTGGAGCTCCCGATGAACAGTTTTGGTGGAAACAGCAGAGTTGAGGTGCACATTTAATTCTGCAGTGAGTTGGGCAGCTGTGGTTTCATGTTTTTTGGATACACTGCGGGTTCGCACCCAGACATCCCTTTCAGACAGCTTCCTCTAGCGTCCACAGTTACTCCTGTTGGATACGGTTCGTCCTTCTTGGTGCTACAGTATGCTGACATTAACCTGGACACTTTGGCTCTTGATACACCACAAAGACTTGCTGTCCTGGACACAGATGCGCCAGCAAGACGCGCAAACGATGATATGTTACACATAGTGTTGTGCGCGTTGAGATATTTTAAGTAAAACTGTGCTATTACTCTGCTAATTAAATCTTCACACTCTGTGGAATGGGCAATCAATGACGATTGGCCACCAGGCTGCTCAAATTTAGCCATGAAATCTCCAACACTTAATTGGCCAGTGTTTCAGTTTCATTGTTCAACCCCTGTATATTCCTCTTCTGTCACAACAATGCACTCACACTGGAGACTCCTTCCGTTTAAAAAAAAAATAAAAACTTTAAACTGAAGTGATTTTCATGTCGTATGGATTCGAGTTCACTCCGTGTCACATGATACTCTTTGACAGAGCCACGTTTCCAAAATGTGCAAAACGTTTCCAAAATGTGCAAAATGTACTTTACTGCCTAAAGTAACAGCGTAGTGTGAAACGTTGCCGAAAGCGCGACCCGGAATACGCTGAATCTACATCCGTATGCGGGTTTTTTTTTTTTGGCGACAGAGCATTTTAAACGAAGCGTTGACAAATTTGTACCAGTGTCTCGTTTACAGAGGTGTACCTCCCACCACTAGAGGATACACTCGCACTCTCACACACACTGTCTCTCTCTCTCTCTTATTCTCTCACACAGACACACACTCTCACATGCAGACGTCAGGCAGTATAATTAGATCGACTCGAGTGGAGTAGAATAAGCATGAAATGAAACCACTCAGAGGTGGTAGCTAACTTTTGCCTTGCATGTCTCATCCCATTAATCAATTTCACTGACACTAATTGAGCGCTGTACTACCACTTGCTGGTTTGCTCCACACACACACACACACACAGCAAGTGTGTGTGTGTGTGTGTGTGTGAGGCAGGCAGGCCGAGCGCTGATGCTGATTCAGGCGTATTGGATAGATTTGGGACGTGGACTCGGCCTGCTCCTCGACTCCGGCTACTGAGATGTAACGCTCTCGGGAGAAGATAAAGGTTAACAATCCGGTCTTAAACACACACACACACACACACACATAGCGGCCGAGAGAGAGAGAGTCGGTCACCACTTCAACACACACCTTCAATCCCTTCTCAGATTTTTCTCCTTCAAAGCCGGCGCTGAAGGACTGGACCAGCTTTAAAGTGACGCCTACAAACTCTTTGATAGACAACCATTTAAAGATAAGCAGCCGGAGAAGGCAAGGGCGTGGGGTTTAAGGTCGGCACTGCAGCGTCTCAGATTTAGGTCCATAAAAAATATATATTTTTTTTAAATCCAGCCTATAAATAACCTCTGTCAGATAAACTGAGTGTATTAGGAGCTTTGATGGAAGTAATAGGAAGAAATAGGGAGCGCAAATCTCTAGAGAACGGTCCTGCTTCATCTTCACACCCAGCTGGACCAAACGCGTCCTCATGGCCTTGACCGGCTCGCGAGAACAGGTTAAACGGGCAAATAATGGCATCCTCGGCCCTCTGAGATCGGCGAGTTCGGGGAGACAGAGAGAGAGAGAGAGAGAGAGAGAGAGAGAGAGAGAGAGACGAAGCACCTGGGCACGTTAATAGACTCAATTATGTATATAATTAGCTGAAACTCGGGAATGGGGGGGGGGGTCAACGGGGGATAGGGGTTTGGACGATGCCGTGTCCCGCGCTCTTACGCTGGACGCTGATCTGAGTCGGGGCCACATCCGCTAAATCTTTATTATCCGGGGAATAAAAAAATAAAAAATAAAAAAAACGAAGAAGAGAAAAAGAATGGGAAAGAATGCGACGTGGATGCCGGCGTCCGGTACTTGCAGACGGAGGAGGTGATGAGAGCGGAGTTTTCAGGGAGAGGACGCCTTCTGCGGCTCGAGCTCTCCATGCATTAGCATTACCGGAGAAGGGTAATTCATCATACAGACGAACCCACACTGGCACCACGTGGGGCGGCGAAGGGAAGGGAAGGCAAGGGAAGGGAAAGGGGCAGCGTCCCGTAAATCAATTAAAAAACAAAAAGCTTTCACGCGGAGCTGCGGCTATCTTTAACGAGGCTGACGGGAAACTAAGCTAATTGGTCACCGGTCTGCAGGAGGGCTCAGGGTCCTCAGAGCCTCGAGGCCTTCGGGGTTTTTAAAACCGAGTGCCGTTACAGGAACATTTCACAGCTATTGATTTTCCTTTTCATCACCTGATTGACATAATGGATGAATTTGGTTTCTTCTATTAATTAAATGGATATTTAAATAAATAAATAAATAAATAAATGGTATCATATAATTCACGGTAGCAGAAAAGTGGACAGTCGAACTATAAATAAATAAAAACACCTCGTTCATTTTGCTCTGCAATACGAGGAAGGTCAGGCTAAATATCTTGCAAGATACGGGGAAGGGAAGGGAAGTGCAGCGAGTACCGCAGGGACCCTATTCATTTCTCATCAACGCCGGCAGATGCAGCACACCAAGGTTACTTTGCATTCGCTGCATAGCAGGGTCACCTTATGAGGTCCTCCTCCTCCTCAGTCTCCCCCCCGCCCCGTGCGCACGGCCCTGGCGAGGACAGAACAGCCATCACCGGTCCCCCTGCGGACAGGAAAAGCACTCGGATACGCATCACAGGGCGCTGACAACGGCCTGGCGCTCTTTACACCGGAAAAAGAAACTGCATAGTGTGACCTGATGATCGGGGAGGAGGAAGACCTCTCCGTGATAAAGCAGATACATTTGAGCAGAATATATGAGCCTGGATGGTGGGGGAGGGAGAGTGGAAGACAGAGAGGACGTCAGTCTCTCTCTCTCTCTCTCAACATGTGCGCAAGGTACAATCAGGTCAATTCGATTCAAAGCCGATGCGACAAGCTAATTTTCCAGCCCGGTCATCTGCGGCCGCCTCCGAAGAGAGCGCCTGACATTGACGGCAGTCATTACGGTGACATCGGCTCACAACCTGAGGAGCCGAGAGGGAAGGAGGAAGAGGAGGAGGAGAATAGTGGTAGGGTGGACACGACAGGACAGGACAGGACAGGACGAAACAGTCGGCGAAGGGCTAACGTCCAATCCTAGATGTCCAGCCAAGCAAGAAACAAGTCGAAGGTTTAAGCCGGGGTCCGGGTGCGACACGGAAATATCACTTTGGCAGAACTGGAAGCATTTCGATGATACACGTCATCAAATCTGAAAAATAATGAAAAGCTGGCATTTTTTTCTCTAAAAAAAAAAAGGGGGGGGGGGATTGAAAATCATTCTTATTTAAAATATACATTATATATACTGTACATACACTTCTATAAATACTGCATGTATAATTTCTCAAAAGAAAGACCTATTACGAGATCATTTCTGAAAAAGAAATTCCAAAAGTGTCTCGTCACACCGGCAGATCAACATCATCGACGCTCAGATTCCCGCAATGAAAACTTTCAGAACTTTCCTCTTTCCACTCAGAGACACACCTTCAGTTAAACATCAACCCTCTACTGCCACCTAATGCACAGATATCCATATCATCCATCTCTCCTCCGAGTGTCACCACTGTATCACACACACAGAAACACGTCCCTAATGAACTGACGAGTGAAATAAGCGACGAGTTTGTTATTTTAGGTTGTTTTTTTTTTGTTGTTTTTTTTAATCCTCTTAATTACATCCCTGATACATCAGTGTATCCAAAATGGCACAAATTTGTCAGATTAGAGCCGAAAAAAAAAAAAAACAAAAAAAAACAATAAAACCGGTTCTAATTACTCGACAGCCCCGCTCCGCTCGCTCGTCCGAGGACTTGGAAAACATTTAATAAAAGCGCGGACTGAAAACGTCGATCGACTCGGCGACGCCGTGACAAACGCATTAACTACGCCTTATGAATATTTGATGCTTTATCTTGACAATAATGTGAAATATTAGCTTTTTCTAATTGACAGTCATCTAATGAAAGAGGCAGAAAAGCACCGGGACGAGGTTTTGAGCGAAATTCAGAGGAACAGGGCGGATTATTATTATTATTGCTTCTTCGATAGCCGAAGAGAGGAACGTAAACGAACGTGATATTTATTGCTCCGAGCGAAGAAGCGTTTAAATTAAAAGCGGCAGAGAGGCAAGTCACTAAAAAAAAGTGCTTAAAAGGCACAAAGATTCAAGCTTATAAATTGCAATCAAGAATAATGATAATAATACAGAATCAAATAATATCACTAAAGAGAAGATGGAGGATTCGATAATATGGTCTGTACCATAAATACACACATCAGCGTTTTAAAACTTTTCTGTAATTATATCAACAGTACTGAGGAATCTAAGAATATTACTCAGTGATCGTTTTTTTTTTCCAGCCATGTAAAAGGCATGGGTTCCACTCCCAGCCACTGAACAAATCCCACCCCGATCCCAAGCCCGGATAAAACGGGATGGCTACGTCAGGAAGCGTATCCTCTGGGTTAGTGGTTTTAGTGTCTCTGGTGTGCGAGTCT
Organism: Clarias magur; assembly: GCA_013621035.1. NCBI lineage: Eukaryota > Metazoa > Chordata > Actinopteri > Siluriformes > Clariidae > Clarias > Clarias magur. Next base: position 1,184,382 of record QNUK01000127.1, on the reverse strand, counting down.
AGTACGAGATCTAGTACGAGCTCCCATAGCTCATGTGCACGAGTGTCGCCTCTAAATCAAAAAGGTTGCTGGTTCAAATCCCAGCCAGGACACAAGAATAGAAACGACCCTTCACTTGACATCTCTTAAGTTGCAGTCTCTTTATCGTCTTGCCATGAGTCTTTTATTAAGGTGCACCAGTTGATGTACAAGATCCCCGGTTCGAGTGCATGTTTTACTTGGTCCAGGGTCACTAATATGAAGATGAAAAGCTCTACAAAACAGAAATCAATCACAAGTTCCTGTTGCTCATGTGGATGAGGACTCGCCTCTGGGTTGAAGTGTCGCTTTTTCGAACCCCAGCCAGGACTCCAGGATAAGAGCAAAGACGATTCAGGATAACGTGGATGGACGGAGGTTGTAACTTATTGGGAGTCTTGTCCCCCAGGAGGTGAGAGGGACAAGAAAGGGAAGAGAAGACTTGAAGAGAAAATTTCGAATCGGTTTTGTATATTAGACGGAATGCTGGAAAAGACTTTTCCTGAAATTCTCCAACACTTTTTTCTCCAACCACCTGTTCTGCACACCATACTGTATATCTGGTGTTTCGTTTGGTTTATCACTGCACACCGTAAAATGAAGAGAGGAAAAAAAGGAAGAGCCATCACAAGGTGTTAAACAGTGCTTAAAGAAATGTTTAAAAAAAACAACAACAAGAATATAAGGAGAATATGAATACATTTGTTAAATAATAATTTAGTCTGTAAAACCCAGAGCGAGTTTGGTTCAGAGTTTCTACGAAAGCATTATATAAAAAACATTTACACTATAAAGCTTTTTAAAAAAGCCTAACATATAAAACTAACTATTCTAACAACTGATAACAGCACGAGTTGTTATTTTGGATCTGATTATGAGAGATAATCAAGGTGACAGATGACGACTCTATGCGAGGGTGATTACAGGTTTATTAGGGGTAAATGTCGCCCTCTGCTGGACTCGGGCTTCCATTGCACCTCATGAGTTTGTCAGAGGAGTGGGATTTCAGGAGTCGATCCTGAATAAGTTCCTCAGTATGGGAACTTATTATTATTACACAAATTCATTAACACAAATGCAGAATTACCAGAAAAATAAAAGTGGCTCATCTGGTGCATAGCTTGTAATAATAATACTCTATAGTTAACGGTTTCTTATTTCTCAGGAATGTCTATTTTAATTTTTTTATTCTTTTAAAAGGAATTAATCGAGAATGATTTGATCTGTGATTTTTACTTTGCCACTAGCGTCAGATCGGCATCTGACACGTCACTGCTCATAACTTGCCTTTCTCCTCAAGATTTTAATTAAATTTATGGAACACGATTCAGTTTTCATTGTGTACGTACCATTGTTTTGGAGTAAGCCATGATGTGTAATGCTGTCGGGTGTGTGTGTGTATTGAGGATTTTGCCGGCTTGTAGGCGCATACTCTTTAAACTATCACGTTGATTGGCTCTGTTGAGTGATGTATATAGCCACGCCCACCTCAAGGGGGGTAAAAAAAAAAAAAAAAAAGAATTTTTTTTAAAAAAAACTCTATTTGTCCAAAAAAATCGAAATGTTTTGATACTGGTTTCGTGTCATCCAAAGTATGAAACATAAAGATATCAGTGAAAGAGCAAGTTCTGACCAATGTACATACAAAAGCATTTTCTTTTTTGACTATATTGACTACAGGAAGGAGTCTCCAGTGTGAGTGTGTCATAACAGTCAGAGATAAAACTCTAACTTTCTGTTCTGGGGAAAAAAAATTAATAAAACAAAGGGAGAAAATAACACTTTAAGGAATGATTTACTGGAAAATCATCAACTTCAGCATAGTAACAGTCACTCTGCGTCAATGCACCACAGTGTCGTTGATTACTTTCCCTTTAACAGCATGTGAAAAGCTCATGAGCATTCGAGCACGGACTCACGTGGACGACTTTGTAGAAGTAGGCGTACTGGCGCGCGGTGTTCTTGTACTGGCTGAGAATATCCTGAATGGCCTGCGTGGCCAGCAGGTGGCGCACCTCTTCCTCCTCGAAGTATAAGGGCGTGTCATAGTGTGAGGGCAGGGTTTTGATGTAGGGCAGCCAGGACGATTCCGGGTTCGCCCTCTCACAGAGCAGGTGCAGGGCCAGAGTCACGTTGCCCATGGCCTGCAGGATCCGGTCCTGAGCGTACAGTGGACCTGAGACGAGACGAAATTAACAGCAATTAAACATCGTTCCCATAGCAACAACCAAAGTGAGAGCTATAATAATAACAATAATAATAATAATGATAGGAAAGGAGATTTTTCAGCCTTTAATGTAGCTATTACTAAATGAAAATAACTACCACATGTGTTGTATAAGGAATAAACCACTTCAGGGACATCCTGTTCATCACTGTTGCCTTTAAGTCACAGTAACAGTAATATAGTGTGCCTCTCCTTACATGATCAATTACACAATTATGTAGAACAGTCAGCAGATGGCGATATTATCACTTCACCACTGTGGATCTGACTGTGCCCCGTCGTGTCTGTGCTGCTCTGCAGTTACACCACCAAAACTCTAGATGGCAGCGGAGTTTCTATACCACCATGCTGAGTCTGTTTGTCTCTCTCTGGTGAGGTTTTTTTTGGTGACCTACAAAAGATGGCGAATAAAACCCGAGTGTCTTGTTAAAAGTTTTACTGGAAAGCAGAAATGGGGGAAGACGTCGGAGGAGGAGGACGAGGTTAGTACGACATTCAACTACATTAAAACATAAAGTAGAAGGAGAAGCCTGTTGCTGACATCGAGTTACACTTCTGGGGTACGAGACCGGGCTTGACTCGGAAGAGTAAATCAGCCATGCAGGAATGTAGTGAAGGAGAAAGTATAGATATAATACACTGAAGTAAAAGTTTTTTTTAAAAAGTGTCCACTAATATGTGGACTATTTTGTATGCATCATGACTTGTATATAAATATCCTTTAATCAAGATATTTTTGTCAGATTTCCTTAAAATTCTAAATAAACTTAGCAACTAATTTGCACGCTGTGCTAACTGTTAATGGGAATAGTTTAGTGCGCTACCTGTAGGATTACAGAGGAACTGCAACATACTGTACTATCCTCCCAAATACAAAGATATAAATAAGAAATAAAAAAAATGTAAAAAAAAATCTATGTTTTGGGTCAGTGTGGCAATACATGAATCTCCACACAAAAGAATCATTAAATCTCCAGCTGAAACGGTATTTACATACAGTCAATAAATAAGCTTTACACCTCTGAATGTGATGTAATGTTATTTAAAAAATATAAGGGTTTTGTGCTGTTTGGATTGGTCTGGACTCCTCTAAAAATAAAAAAATAATAAATAAATAAAAAAACTAATCAAAGCTATATTTAAACTTCTAAGAGTTCTATGATGTGTTTTTAAATTGATTAATTACAAAGCGTAGAGATCAAGATTATGTTTAATAAATTAATTAAATTAATGAAACTGAGAAGGATCTCCACCCTGGAACACGGTAAAATGTCTTTCTATTGAGATTCTGTTTTGTTGATTTCTGTTGTTGCTGTTCCCGTGAGAGATCGTCGTTACATTGCAAGAACAAAATTCTACTTATGAGCTTTCTTTTCTTTCTGTAATCCTTCATTCACAAGATCTCCAGCGTAGAGGCAGCTCACCTAGGACGGAGTTTTTAGCCGACTCCACCGTCATCAGCATCTTCCTGGGAATCCACAGAAACAGCTCTTCAACCTAAAGGAAAAGAAACAAGAAAAACACCCTTATAACAAGTTTATAATCGTGTAACTCTCGAATCACCCTGACCTCGCTCTTTCTCTCCAAGACACACACCTTGATGTCTCTGGTGGCTCTGAGGCCGTAGCCTTCATCTCCAAAACTGGCAATCTCAAACCCCTCGCAGGACGCACCACAGTCCGCTGCCCAGGCCATGAGCTCAGGGAAATAATCCTCCCTGCTGCCCTCGAACACCACGGACACGCCTGTAGGAAAGGAGTGAGACACCACCACGGATCAGTCTCCACACTGATACACATGATAAACCAAGAACACACCCGGAACAAACCAAACCTTTCTGTTTCTTGCGGATTTTCTCCACCAGGGTGCGGATCTGGACGTACTCCTCCCACTCCTTTCCTGCAGATGCCACCGCAGCGCTGCATTCTGGGAGAAACGCACATTAAAAACAGATCAGGTAATTACAGGGTAATGTTAGATACTCTGCACGTGAGCTGAGATGCTCCACTCACTCTGTAGGAGCTCGGAGATCAGGTTCATCATCTCTTTGGGAGACACGACAGCCGTCCCGGCCGTCCCGGATTTCTGAGTCTTCACTCGACTCTTCTTGCCCATCGTTTGGCTCGGTTACAGGGTTAGCGGGGTCCTGAGCCAGAAACACAGCGAGACAAAGTAAATAAATAAAAGTATGAGTGTTTAATGTCGCTGTGATCACTAGAGGGCGTACGTTCGCAGTTACGTTGAAGTGGTTTGTGACGCTCAGCATTGAGTTGCATTACAATTATTATACAACAGTTTTTTTCACATCTGATAAACAGAGCAAGCGCACACATGCACCCTTCGGAGCTTAACAGCCACCATGTCCCCACATTATGCACTATTAAAAACAGAGGGCTGGCGCCAGTCGGTAAAACAAAGCAATAGCAACTCTGACTGGAGACGAGTGCAAAGTAAAAAAATAAAAATAAAAAAATAAAAAAAAAAGGTTAATGATCAAACAGACGTCCAGTTTTCCTTTTCCTTCTGGATATAAAGATCACAGAAAAATACATCTTCTGTAACAATGCATAAAAACATGAGAGAAAGAAAATAAAGAAAAATATGATAAATAAATTTTTAAAAAAGATAAGAGTAGAGAAGAAAAGATACAGACAACAATTAAAGAATGTGAGGGAATGTAGGATTTCCAGAGAGAGAGAGAGAGAGAGAGAGAGAGAGAGAGAGAGAATAAGAGAAGCAAGAATGAAGACAGAGCAATAAGGAAAAAAAGAAACAGAGAGAAAGAAGGAGTGAAACAAAAAAGGAGTATAGAAAAAAACAAAGAAAGAAAAACAAGAAAGAATGAATAAAAGTGAGGATTTATTTTTCTAAAAAGAAGAAATCTAAATGTATAAGAGAGAAAGAAAGACGAAAAGAGATATTGAACAAAAGAAAGGCTGGACATCAACCTGCATGTTACATAAATAAACTCTGCACAGAAGGAGATTCCACAAATTCTCTACAGCACTGACAGAATTCAGCCTTCCTCATCATCTCCTCCTCATCACCCTTCTTCTCATTATCCTCATCATCTCCTTCCTCCCACTTAACATCCACCCCCTCCTCCTCCTCTTCATCCTAATTCCCATCCTCATCGTAGTCCTCCTCCACATTCTCCTCAACATCATACTCATCATAGCCCCCCCTCTCTCCTCATCATCATCATCATCATCATCTTCCTCCTCAACACCATCATTACCCATTCTCCTCAACATAATCCTCCTCATCATCATACTCCTCCTCCTCCTCCTCTTCCTCATCATCTTTATCATCCTCCTCCTTCTCATAAGTCACTTGTTTAAGGCTTTCAGATCATAAAACTAAACATGTCTTTAAACAGAATGACTCTCACTCACTCATTCACTCACTCACACACACACACACACACACACACACACACACACACACACACCAACACAATAGCATACATCTACACGCGGTTTGGTGTTATGTTTAAAGAAGGTGCAGCTGTTGTGTGTGTGTGTGTGTGTGTGTGTGTGTGTGTGTGTGTGAGAGGGAGAGAGAGAAGCTTCTCCATTCCTACAGTAACAGCACTCAAGGCCCACAGCCATGAACACACACACACACACACACACACACACACACACACACACACACTGCTGCAGATGAGCCTCTAATGCCCTCACACACACACCTTTCCTAACTGCGTTTGAGTTTCCGGGCCTGAACCCCAGACAGGCAGCCCTGGTGCCCACAGCCCCTCTACTCTCACCCAGCTCTCTGGTGCAGCTCTGTCTGAGAGTTAGCATGATATTCCTATTTAAGTTTAAACCGTCCTGTCTTCACCTAAATCATTAATTCTGATGGAATATTACTCTCTCTCATTCAGAAAAACATTTAACGTCAAATATAAAAACTACCTTCTGAAATGAATCCTAAAGATCCTGCTGTCAGTGCTCTCCCACTTGCTAGCTGGGCGCAACCTAACCGTACGGCCCCTCCCCTCTACGCTAACAGCTAGCTCAAGGAGTTGATTGGCTCAGCAAGTCCGTTTGTCCCGCCTTAAACAGCGCGACTACGCCGTAAGATTGGCTGTTAAAGGAAAACGCTTGCCTTGTATTCGGATGTATTATATTTTTCTGGGACGTTTTTTTTTTCAGTTTCCCTATTTTTTTCTGTGGAGTTTTATTAAAAATATTTAATTTTTTTTGCTTTATTTGATTCGTCATGTTATATTTACGAGGTTGCCTTTCGACTGAAGGAGCTGGCGGTCGTGTCCCAAACCGCATACTTCCGCCCTAGACGAAGAGCCGCCATTTTAGGGGCCAATCCATCATTCCAAAGCATGTGTAGTGCAGGTATGTAGGGACCACGAGGACATTTGAAATTTAGCCCTCAGGCACGCGCTCGAGTGACCATAAAAGGAGATAAAGTGGAGTGAGAGAGATTTACAGAAATAAACAGCAGGGAGCAGGGGCATGTGGAGTGTCAAAGATTAATCAATATAATCATTATTTAATTATTGTAATACGTATGAAGAACATCTGAACACTGGTTAAATAGGTTGAAATTATTTATAAAAATGTATGTATATATATAATGGATAAATATAAATTTTATTTTATACATTTCACACCATATGCATTATAACGCTTATATGTACAATTTCACCACTTTTATATTTGTTTTAAAGTGCTTTAATTGCATAAACGGCCATTTACATATTTACTATATTTAATAATAATAAAGTATGTGTATGTAGCTGTGTATGTAGATTCTTAAAAATAATTAGATGGAGGAGCTGGAACCAGTCTCAGAATTTTTTTTGTTTGTCTGTCCAGCCAAATTTTGTCACAGCATCACACAAAACAATTTTTGACAATACTTTTTTGCAGTACTTAGATATATGCCTGACATTTAACCTGCACCATAAGTGAAATCAAAAGGTTAATTAGGAAACATAAAATGAATATTTTTACTGGGATTAGTTCATATTTTCACTGCTAAAATAACATAAGTTATGATATAAGTTAATTTTAACATGCTGGAGTCATTTGAAGACAAAACTTATTCTTAAAACTTATTAAAACTTATCTACTTTTTCTATTTCTCACCTGTGATTCACTCCCTGATTACCGAACAAGGAGTGTATTTGGCTGATGATGTAAGAAGTACAACTTGATGTAAACAAGGCATAAGAAACTCAACCTTTCAAAATTTTATTTCTTTGTATTAATAAGTTAGACAGAGAGTTCTGCTGTACAGAAAGACAGAAAGACATGTACGTGGACTTCAACATGAAATAATAATATCACTGATTACATTAAAACTCATCAGATTATTTTTAGCTTTAACCTTTCTAAAAACTCTTTAACCATCAATGATGTATATATTTTATACTTACACTAGTATCAAATATATTTAATTTGTCCTATTCACTTAATGTACATATTACAACTCATGTGTAAATAATAATATTTGTTTTAAAGTGGTTAAAACCTCATAAAAATCCTTTTTCATATTTTGTAATTAAATTACTTTTTCACTTAATTAAATATTAAGCTGTCTATACACATAGTTAAAACATGCTTACACATTTTAATTAGAAATATAGATAGATAGATAGATAGATAGATAGATAGATAGATGTAAATGCTAAATAAAATAAGTAAATGACAGTAAATGTCATTTAACTGTGTATCACACACACACTTTGTATTTGCTTCAGTTGCTTTTTTATTTTTATAACATAAAAAGGATTCAGCTGTTATTTTTAGTTCAATTCAAATGGTCTCATAATAATAATAATAATAATAATAATAATAATAATAATAATAATAACAATCATAATAATTATAATTAAATAATAATTATTCTTATTATTGACAATTAATGTGTATTTACGTGGTACAATACTTAATATAATTAGCTCATTAAACATAAAATAAATACATATATATATATATATTTTTATTTGATATAGTGTTTATTTTATAATCATAATTATAATAAAATAATAATAAATAATATGTCATTTCAAAAGGGTTGAATGTTTTTTTTCATTTATTAGAAATCAATTCATTAAAATAAATAAATAGTTCCTAATAAATAAGCCTTATAATATTATTCGCTGTGATGACAATTTAGCATGAGTTTTTATCTGTTTTTTCTTCTCTTTTTGGGATTGCTTTAGTTCTAATAATAATAATAATAATAATAATAATAATAATAATAATAATCATAATCCTTCATCATACCAAGTTTAGTCATAATGTGAATAATAAAATCCTGGACAGTTGTGCTGTTTAACAAGATGTCCAGCAGGTGGCGACATTGCTTTATTCTCCACAATTAACTGTTTGTTTCATTCAGTCCTGGTATTTGAGCCCAAAAGCTTCCTCCTCTGCCTTTAGGCTTCAATTTTAACAAATGTCGAGACACAGCTTTACAAAGAGTGTACATTTTATTTTTAATCATCTACAGGAAGTGCACCGAGTCTCATCCCAACGGCTTTTCACTTCCTAAACGAAACCTACAGTACAGTTCTTATGAAAATAATAATAATAATAATAATAATAACAATTATAAATGCATGCTAGTTACAAATATTCTACAGGAAAGAGGTATTTACACGGCGAGCTTCTCCTACAACAGTTTGAACTGGGATTAGAGATCGTCACGTCACATCCTCATGTCCTCACGTCCTCAGATCAGATCATGTCCTTCTTCATAAACCAAGCAGTGTTTTTCAAAGAAATGTTCAGAAAAAAGCAGTCTGGGATTTATTTGGGGGGGGGGGGTCTTTTTTGTGTGTGTGCTTTCAAGTGAACAAATATTAAAAGAAAAAGTCAGTAGTATAGATTAAATTGGTCAAGGACACTTTGTCTCTGAAAATCTTTTAAATGACTGATCTCTCATCTTTTACAGCATCCTCTTTCGAATAAATATCAAAATATAATTGATGATTTTTTTTTCATTGACTGCTGCTTGTTTTTGTTCATTCACATCCCAGACACATACAAAAAAAATATTAATAATAAAAATTTTTAAAAAACACTCTTACACAAGACTGCCAAAAGCTACCTGCTGCATCCTGGCTCACAACCAAGAAGACCAGGAAAATGAATCAGACTGTTAGATCAGACTGATACTGTTACAATAAAGGAAAAAAAGTGAAATGTTCGACTTTGCGAAACCCTGATGTGATTAAAAATAAGGGGAAAAAATATTGCTTCGTAAAATGACTGAACTTCCACACCGTTTTTGTCTTCCTCGTGTGTTCTTACTGCATTAGTGTGTGTGTGTGTGTGTGTGAGTGTGAACCAGAGAGCTGTTGTTGTTCCAGAAACGTCCGACTCGTTCACGTCAAACCCTTTCCTCCGAGCTTCGAACGCAGAATTCTGGGAGAACTGCACAGCCAGCCAGAAGTCATTGCAGATCACGATAAACCTGTCTGAGAGGCGCTGATGAATTCTCGATTCTGATTGGTTAGAAGGCGATGATGCGCATGGATTCTATAGCGACCACTTAGTGAGAGATTTGGATCAAAACAAAAAAAAGTCGAACTGTTGCTGTGATGGGTTTCTGTAAGGAGACATGGATAACATCATGTGTTTAAGGAAGGAGTCTCCAGTGTTAGCAAGTTTATACTGAATTTGCTGTAATGTGAGAGAGAACTGAAAAAGTGCAACTTGTAAAAAAAATTATAAAAATACTGGAAGAGGAATAAAACACTGGAGGATGCGATGTTATGGGAAAATAATCAACCTTTGGATTACATCATCCGAAAGATGATTACGTTTCTGAAACAGCATGACCTGAAGTCTTTTATTCCTTCATTGGTGTGGTTCTCAATTTTTTCATCTTTTACACCTAATGTATACACATTTTAAAATTTACAGCCAGTCGTTTAAAGCTTTGAGTGAACAAATCCTTCTTCTGTATATCTGAAATTATTAATATCATCCATTAAAGAGATTTGATTTCACATCCAGCATTTTGATGGACGTAGTGTCAATCGCGCTTTGATCCATGTCCCCACACTCGCCCTTTTCACGAGCAAAATTTCCTGAGCTGCCGGAAATGAAACCCTCACACGCCGATCGCTATCTTTCTCTGAGAGAAAAATCTAGCCGGGGATAAATGTCACGGAGACGTTTCCGGTTGGTTAGAGCTTCGCACGGATGCAGCAAGTATCTTTACTGGCAGTACCGTCTCGCCGTCACGCGCAAAACCTTAAAGCTTAAAGGTGCGGTCTGTCATTTTTTAAGTCCTGACGTAACACGCGTTCCCAGGAGACCTCAAACCGTTTCCTTTCGACAGAAAATCAGCCGGTGGTTCTGTTCGACTTAGAGGGGTGGAGCCTGTTTCAGGGCCAGAAATGTGTAAAGTAAAACCTCTAATTAAGAATAAAAAACCTTAAAGATCCAAAATGAATCAATATTTTCGTATTTCAAATACCGTTTTTTTTTTGTTTGTTTTTTTTTTTAAGAAGGTATTTCTGAAATATGATTAGATTGAATAGAAACTCTGGCAAATTACAAACCGCACCTTTAAACAGCACAAACCTGCACAAGACCCGTGAAATTCTCATGTCATTTTCTCCCAACGACTGAACGTTAGGCTAGAGAGAAACCACCTGGTCCTGACCTGACGTTCACGCTAGCATTATGTGTCGCTCTTGTGGCATTATGTGTTTTATTATACTGTATACGTATATATTTAGCTTCTAAAGCTTACTCGAGTCACACAAACATATAAAATATAAACGGCCCGAAAAACTGGCTGCTTGATTGACGTTGCATGCTAGCTGCGCTTCCATCAGAGACGCTGATGTTTTACTTCCTTCCAAGTGGTTAAAAAAACATCGCAAGGTTGGTTGAGATATCTCTTGAACTTTGACACATTATGTCATTCGTTGGTGAGAACGTACGGCTAGTCTAAGAGCATAAACACATCGGCTAGCTGTTTTAAGACAACGTTAAGACCCCGCGACGTTAAGAATTCGGGACCAAGCCCAATCCGATCGAAAGCGTCGTTACTACTCAAGACTAAAAAAAATGAACTGGTGCTAATCCAGCATACCCGGTGTTACAGGGACTAACTGCACAAGTACAGTATGTATGACTCTAGTGTGTATAACAGTTCGTCATTTACGAACGATTGTCTAAAACAGAACGTCAGACATGACACAATATCGCGAGACGGAGTAGAGATCATTGGCCTGTCAACGATTATTGAGATAACTGTCCATGATCTGTCCGTTTGAGTTGAGTTCATGTTCGAGTTTAACAAAACACTGACTGGTTTCTTCCCAACACGGAGTGTTCAGATCTTGGGAAAACACTTTCAAAATAAAAGCAGATAAAAAGCGATCCTGGTCTGAGAGAGTACTCGTGTAATATTCTTTAGGGAATAAAGGGACAGGGAGGTGGAGCACTACATCTGGTTTTGGATCCATCCTTCCTGATGGTTTACTCTCCTGAAGTCGGAGAACACGCTTCAGGATCACTGATGACCGAGTCAACCAGCTCCGTTGCTGATGCATCGGCTTCATTTCGATGGATGGAGGGATGGATGGACATCGCTAGCTGCCTTAAATCCCTGTAAGTGGACAAAACAAAATGCAGCGTGGTAAAGTCATGACCCGAACGTCTGTCGGCACTGAGCTTTATTTAGGAGTGCAGGTGATTGCTTTCTGGGCAGACTGGAGTGCTGGCGGGTGCTGGTGGGTGCTGATCCAGACCAGGGGCTACATCGCGGGTTTAAACTGGTTTCCGGAGAGTTGCTGGCGTATGGACGGCTTGGAGCCCGCCGCGTCGCCGAGCTTCCGCCACACCACCTGAACGCAGAGGAGCAGAGAGACAGAGAGAGCGGGGGATCAGAAGGAGAAAGAAACAGAGGGAGGCGTTACTCGGCGCTTTTGTTGCACAGACAGTGGAGTAGGCTGCGGGGGTTGGTACAGTGTCTGCGGAGAGAAGAAAGGAGCCATTGTGGCTGCGTGTCATCTCTGTGATTGTGGCCTTGACAGGCGAGACAGGGCCTCGAGTGCACACTTATCCGCGAGGGAACCTCACGACTCCGCAGGTCCCACAGTCCACGCCGGTCCCGTGGGTTTAATAAAAGGCTCCTCTTGCTAAATTTACCCTAATCTGCCCTAATCAGTGTAAATCTGGGCTAGACGTCAGAAGTGTCTGGCATACAAATTTACCTCACCTTGACGTTTTACTACACGGAACTAAAAATGGACTTAATTAATTCAATTCTGGTGCAGTTACCATCTCAAAATATATCGACCTGGACTTCTTAAAGCAGATGCCATCATGAAGACCAAACGTTCATGAAAAACATCAATCAGAGTCTGGTTCTAGTCAAAGAACCTAATCCAAGGGTACCTTTAAGGTCTAATCCAATGTCCTAAAACAAGCAACCATAGACCGGACACTGGACAAAAAATTTGAAGTTTGACAAAGCTGACAAAGGTTCTCTGGTCTGATGAAACCCCGAAAGTCCGAGCTCGCTCATCAACACTGACCCCTGCAGTGAAGCACGGTGGTGGTGGTGGCATCATGTTGAGATTTACCCTTTTGTCCTTGTGGTTAGCCACTTCTCTCGCTTCCCTGTCTCACACAGGGCCTCGTCTTGGCAGAGACACGGTTGTGCAACGCGCTGAGCTTATCCAATCTGCTCCGCTCTCTTCATCTCCAAACTTCCCCCTCTTTGTTTGTTCTTGTTCTGCTCTGCAGCTCTCCACAGCTCAGAGGAGCCCAATAGAGCCACATTGTTCTCAGCGCTAAAGTTATTTTAATTACTCTGACGGCTGCGCTATAAACTCCACAGAGACCTTTTTTTTTGTTTTTTTTGTACCGGGACCTCTAATAAAAGCAGCATGGAAACTGGGTTCTGCCAGCGGGGTCACTGAGACACTGTCCTCAATTAAAGCCAGGGCAAATCTGACAGCAGAACAAATTCAGGTTCTCTAGCGTGGCCTGCTCCTGATTATCTAAAAAAAAAAAAAGGCATATTGTTGAGAAAAGAGGTTGATGAGCTAAGCATGAGGGGAAAAGAGCGAAATGAAGGAGCTGGGATTTCTACGTGCTGCTTAATGACACAAGAGACTGCCGAGCTAATCTAGGTTCACGGCTTGTAGTGTTGAGACTTACATTACACATTTCCCTCACGATAGCTTTCTCTTTCTCACTGAGATCCTCCTCGTAGTCCTCGGGAATCTGTCTGTCCAGGTTCTCGTGGACCTCCAATACCTGAAAAGAAATAGCAAGGAAAGAGCGTAAGACTGGGAGGGTCGCATTCGACCATTTTTAGAAGAGATCAGCAATCGTGTTGCTCAGGCGACGTTCTCGTTTCATGTGAACTCGAGCCTCTTGTTCGATCTACAGCTAAATGCCCGGAGCACACTATGAACTTACGTTGGCACATAAACTAGACGTAACATCTCTTTAAGGTCACGTTAGGTCATGATGGCTCAAGCTAAGGTTGAGCGATGTGATCTTGCCAGCTAACATAGCAGATGTTTTCATGCATGAGGATCGATGTAGCAGGAATCACCCTGTGACACGCCGCGGATCTCTGAATCCAGTTTATTATTCAAACTAATTAAAATTTATCACGCATGCTGGAGGACGAGAGTGCAACAATAAGCCTTCTTAAAGATTTTGTGCTACCAAACCGATTCAGATCAATTCTAGTTGCATCCTCGACTTCTGAGATATTTTAAGTTGTGTAGTGTGCGCTCTGCTTTAATGTTAATTCGTACAGATGGGGGAAGAAAATCGATGCAATTATGATCACGATTGCACGACTCCAAAATGTATTTTTTTTATGATGAATTGAATTGAATTGCTATTAATTTAATTTATATATTACTCTTTGTTTGCATTTGATGTGGAAACATGTTGCAGTTGCTCTATAATCCTGCAGGTGGTGCACTCTAAACTATTCACACACTGCCAGGCAGCACAGCATCACTGCGTGGTGGAGAAATTATTGCGAAATTTGTTTAGGATTGTAACAAAATCTAAAAATAAAAAAATTGATACTTCTCACCTTCTGTTTAGGTTAATATGGACATTTGAAAGACGTTGCTGAGACAGACTTATTTAAAAAAAAACACACACACACACACACACATGAGCAAGGACGTTTAAAATTAGCCTAACATGCTGACAGGACACGTAAGCGTGTTTTATTTTTTTTTCCCCGCGATGAAACACGGACATCACCTGCCTCCTCTTAAATGCACATAAATTAAATCGAAATCATTCTGAATCTATGCGATAAGTATCTGAGTGCACGTTTAAAATAACATTTAACCGTGTGTGTAAGTGTGTGTAACGTGAAGCGTGTGAACATTCTTACACGTGCAGAGTTTACAATACCTTCATAGCATGAACCAGAGCCTCTGGTTTCTGAGCGGACGTTATGTAGGGGGTGATGGGCGAGGGCAGATCTCCCGCCGGGACCCGAGCGGTGCCCTGTGGAGAGAAAACACACACCGAGTGATGACTGCTAGTGTTACACTCATGAGCTATCAGAGAGGATGTGTGTGTTTTTGGAATAAGTCAGGCCTGTTTTTTTTTTTTTGTTTCCTTCCCTTTTTTCTGAGGGGTTAAACCGTCTCGGAGCTCATCGTTGCCAGCGCCGCCCTCATGAGCACCGAGCGCATCGACAATGAGTTCTTTGAGTGGGTTAGGCCCGGGGAGGCCCTGTTTAGACACAGCCTTTTGAGTTTCATTCTAGCGTTAAATCCACAACAATCGAGGCCGCATTCCAGCAGTGGGGGCCGCGAACAGAGCTCTGAATGGGAGCAGCTCCTCGCTTTCAGCCCGCGCTGCTCATTTACAGTTGCCAGAACACTCACCTCGAGCTGGAACTGTGGGCATCTCGCTCGCTACTGATACGGGCACGCCCACGGGCACGAGGCTGAGCACATTCGCTGCCAGGAGGTCATGATGAAAACCTGTCATTTAAATTTACAGCCCTCTAACCACGTAGGGGTCCGTGTTCCAATCCCGTCCATTTAAAGTCCATGACTCAAATGCGCTCACACTGCCACGGCCAATCAACAAGCTCGAATATCATCTTTAACATCCTTAATCATCCAGGACCACAAATAAAGTGCATTTTACTATACAAGACCTATTACGCCATCCTCGGTCCGGGGATCACACTGAAAAATACGTTCCACTTCATGCTAACGCCAGAAAAACTCTAAGTGGAAATATTAAGTAAAGCTCACAAGTTTCTCAGGACTGCTCACAAACTCCTCAGTTTATTCTCCTCACCTTTTGCCTACATACTGTAGTACCGGTAAGAATTTCAAACTACTTTCACCGTCAGTCGGCAGCTCGGCCAGTCGCGCTTGGTCAGTTCTAATCTTAGACACGGAAGGATGATAAGGATGATATATGATAAACAAATCATAATCTGTTCATAATAATTTGTGTTTTATTGGAACTGTTATATAAAAGCAATATCACACTCGAGATTCCAGGTTACAGTCAGATATACTCCACTACAGTATAGTAAATATGTCACACTCAGAAATACTCTATAGTCGAATATAGAGAGAACACTCAAATACACTGCACTACACTATAGTACATCTACTACACAGAGGACGGCCCGAAATACACCTGAAATAACGCTAGAGTATTTTTGCGCTCCAGGCGTCAGGTTCATATACACTCCACTACACTACCGCAGAGTATGTTTAATATACTCGAGGCCTGTGTTTCAATACATTCCATTATACTATGGTAAATTCATTACACCTAAGCTACACACACGTACACATACACATACACATACACACACTACTCCACTCCTAGGGGCCACGTTCTACTGAGTGTGTGAGAAAAAAATCAACGTTGGAGGAAAAAAAAAATCCGCCTTGGAAAAAAAAAAAGTGAGGCAAAAAAAAAAAATAAAAAATAGGCTAACATGATATGGGTGAGAAAAAAATGTAATCTAGGGAAAAATATATATATTTTTTTTTGTTTGCGAGATCTCGCAAACATTTCGCAAGATCTCGCAAAAGTTCACGACTTTTGTCACGTGGTCTCGAATTCTTTTCTCCGTTTTGTTTTTCTTCTCCAGTTTTTTTTCCTCGCGTCTCATTTCCTGTTTTTTTTTTTTCTTTTCATTTTTTTATTCCCCAGATCCCCCGCCCTCAAAAAAATAGTTTTTTTCCTTTAACGGATTTTTTCCCCCTCATCCATGTCCCCTTAGGGGCTCCGTAACATTCACATATCCTTCCCAATAAAAACCTTTATCTATGTTAGGGGAAATTAACACTCCAGGCGTCGTAATAAAATACACACTACAGTCTTATCATCGGACGATAGAAACATTTCTATGTACAGGTAAATAAACTCCGGTGTATAATACAGTACATTTTACTGAAGAGCACTTACCCCATAATAATTATAACATGTCCAGATTAAACACACATTTATTGAATTATTATCCACACAGGACCACATTACTTTGGGGAGACGCAGTTTAATGTTTAGCTTGAACTGTCTCCTTTCTGTCTGAGGCTTAAAATTACATCTTGGATCTTTTTTTTCCCTGTTCGTCATGGCAAAATATCTAGAAACAGACACCATGCTTAAATCCACTCCACTGGGCCAAACCAAAACATTCCTTGCTAGATGCCATCGCTATTGAGGATGATTTTTAAAAATTTTTTTTTTATACAGGGTGAAAGAGGGCACGGAAATGCAGTCCTTTATTGAACAGCCTCGTATGAATAAACAAGCACATTGAAATGTAGTGAAATCTATCCCTGCCTTTGGGAGCATGTGTGCGAGCGGCGCAGAGGGAGCGTTTAATTACACAGCATTAGAGTTTATTTCAGCTTCCGACCAGCTGAGCTTCTCTGGAAACATCATCGTCTCCATCGTCTCCATCAGGCATGTGATTTGCCATCGCTCACTCTTCTGAAAGCTTCCATTCGGTCTGGATGGCCTCCCAGGTTCAATGGTACAGTTCTTTGAATGATGCATTAACATTTAAACACTGTTGACTAAGGCCTAAGATGACCAAACAGCGTTTCTGGTGCCAGATAAACTCAGTTCCGTCTTCAGCAGGTTTATATAAAAGAAGAAGAAAAAACCTTGGCAGATAAAATCTCCTGTTGAGAACAACCAAGAGATCTGCTCTGCAAATCCAGTAAGGCAGATTAAGCCTCAGGTGAACAACATCTATGGCATCAGGAACGACGTGAATGAGGAGAAAGTGACGAGAGCTGGACTTCACTCAAAGGAGTGGAAGTGGAAGTCTTTAAATATCATTATGTGACAATATCATTATGTGACCTGTAGACAAAGCACCATAAAGGAAAGAAAGAAAGAAAGAAAGAAAGAAAGAAAGAAAGAAAGAAAGAAAGAAAAACAGGGACATACAAAGAATGTATGGGACAAACAGGGACATACAGATACAGAGCGTCCAATAGTAGATAGAGATAGTAAAGTGAGTAATGGAGAAAGGAGAAAGACAGACAAGATAAAAGAATGGAAGGAAAAAAGAAAGAAAGCATTGATGGATGGAACAAGTGAGGGAGAAAAAAGATGAGAGAGAAACGAAAGAAAGAAAGAAAGAAAGAAAGAAAGTGGGGGATGAAGGAAGGCAAAAGAAAGACTGGGGTAAAGAAAGTGTTAAAGAAAATAAGCATGGAAAGACAAGGTGAGAAATTGAGGGATAAAAAAAGAAAGAGTCTTCATAGAAAGAAATGAAGACAAAAAGAAATAAAGAAGAAAAATGTGAAAAAGAAAGAAAGAGATGAGAAAGTAAAAGTAAGAAAAAAGTGAGAGATTGTAAAATGAGCAATGGAGAAAGGAAAAAGACAGACAACAATAATGACTGTCCTCTTCTGAAAAAAGAAAGAAAGAGTCTTCAGTGAAAGAAAGAAAGACATAAAAAATAAAGAAGACAAAAGAAAGAAAGAAAAAAAGAAAGAGTGAAGTGAGAAATACAGAAAGGAAAAAGACAGAACAATAATGACTGTCCTCTTCTGAAGAATGAAAGAAAGAAATAGTCTTCAGTGAAAGAAAGACAAAAAATAAAGAAGACAAAAGAAAGAAAGAAAGAAAGAAAGAAAGAAAGAAAGAAAGAAACAATGAAAGAGTGAAGTGAGAAATACAGAAAGGAAAAAGACAGAACAATAATGAATGTCCTCTTCTGAAGAATGAAAGAAAGAAATAGTCTTCAGTGAAAGAAAGACAAAAAATAAAGAAGACAAAAGAAAGAAAGAAAGAAAGAAAGAAAGAAAGAGTGAAGTGAGAAATACAGAAAGGAAAAAGACAGAACAATAATGACTGTCCTCTTCTGAAGAATGAAAGAAAGAAATAGTCTTCAGTGAAAGAAAGACATAAAAAATAAAGAAGACAAAAGAAAGAAAGAAAGAAAGAAAGAAAGAAAGAAATAGTGAAGTGAGAAATAGAGAAAGGAAAAAAACAGAACAATAATGACTGTCTTCTTCTGAAGAATGAAAGAAAGAAAGAAAGAAAGAAAGAAAGTAAGAAAGAAAGAAAAACAGGGACATACAAAGAATGTATGGGACAAACAGGGACATACAGATACAGAGCGTCCAATAGTAGATAGAGATAGTAAAGTGAGAAATGGAGAAAGGAGAAAGACAGACAAGATAAAAGAATGGAAAGAAAAAAGAAAGAAAGCATTGATGGATGGAACAAGTGAGGGAGAAAAGAGATGAGAGAGAAACAAAAGAAAGAAAGAAAGAATGAATTGGTTATGTTGTGCTTTTAGGAAGTCCCATTGTCTTTACACAGAGCTTGGTGGCGCTATGCGAGAGGAAGAGGAAGAGGAAGCGGAAGGTTCTCAGCGACCCTGAAGAGGCGATCAGTGTGAGCTGTGTGTGAGCATCTGGTTCTCTCTGATCCTCCCGTTCCTCCAGTAAACACACAGCAGCTCTCAGCATTGTTCCGGCGTGGTTTATTTAACAAGAAATATTTAAATAGTTTGAATTTGTATATTTATTAGAGACATGGTTTCTGGACATCCAGCTACAGAACACATTTTCATTACACTGAATTCTAACCTTAGATTCAGGTGACCAGTTAAACTTTACTAAAAAATAAATAATAATCGAGTGACAGCGTGAAAGACTCGCCGTGTCTTTCAAGCTGTGTGTTTTCTAATCGAGTTCTCTTGTAGAAGTCGGCGATGAACAGAACTGGGCCAAGAGCACTGATTTACCCTGTCACGGCTACGGGGAAGGGGTTAACATCCGCAGGGCTGATCCTGACCTTTATTTCTACAGAGAAGAGGCAGAGGATAAAGAACACTACCTCAGGGAAAGAAACACAGCAAAAGGGAAAGAGAGAGAGAGAGAGAGAGAGAGAGAGAGAGAGAGAGATGGAGGGGGCGGTGATGAAGGAGAGAAGAAGACGGTCTAAATTAAGAAATGTTCAATTTATGCTCGGTCTCATTAAGCCGTGTGGAGCAGCTGAAGGGAAAGAGGCAGAAAAGGCACAAGAAGCTGAATGATCTCATGCACACACACACACACACACACACACACAGACACACACACACACACTTTCTATTCCTCCAGTCCCTGAGACGAGTGTTTACACTGCGCCGCAGGTTAGTGTCACTCAGAACACGACGCGCTAGCATGAGACCGACAGATCTGTCTGCGTCTGAAGAGCTCAGGAACAAATAACCTCATGTTCAAAACACTGCAGTACAGCAAAAAGAAAGAAGGAAAGAAAGAAAGAAAAAAAGAAAGACGAGATGAGGAAATAGAAGGAAGAAAAAGAAAGAAAGAAAAAGAAAATGTGGTGAGGAAAAAGAGAAGGAATGAAATGAAAAAACAAGAAAGAAAGAAAGAAAGAAAGAAAGAAAGAAAGAAAGAAAGAAAGAAAGAAAGAAATGTGGTGAGGAAAAAGAGAAGGAAGGAAAAGAGAAAAAAGAAAGAAAGAAAGAAAGAAAAGAAAAAGGAAAATGTGGTGAAGAAAAAGAAGGAAGGAAAAGAAAAAAGAAAGAAAGAAAGAAAGAAAGAAAATGAGTGAGAACTCAGGAAGAGAATAGAAATGCATGAAAGAAAGAAAGAAAGATGTGGTGAAGAAAAAGAAGGAAGGAAAAGAAAAAAGTAAGAAAGAAAATGAGTGAGAACTCAGGGAGAGAAGAGAAAAGAAAGAAAGAAAGAAAAATGTGGTGAGGAATAAGAAGTAAGGAAAAGAAAAAAGTAAGAAAGAAATAAGTGAAAACTCAGAAAGAAAAGGGAAGAAAGAAAGTGTGAACGCTATCACACGTACAGTTCGAAAAGAACCTCATATTTTTCAGAAAGCAGTAACTATTCAATTCTGTATATATGCTATATGGCCAAAAGTAAGTGCACCCTGACCATAACATCTGTACAGTGGTGTGAAAAAATATTTGCCCATTCCTGATTTAAATTTTTTTTATTTTTAATAAGCTTAAATGATTTGGATCATCAAACAAATTGTAATATTGCACAGAAATAAACAGAGTAAATAAAAAAACTTGATTTAAAATAATTATTTCATTTATTAAGGGAAATAAAGCTGTCCAGACCTACCTGGCACCATGTGAAAAAGTAATTGCCCCTGAACCTATTAACTGGTTGTGCCATTCTTGGCGGCAACAACTACAATTAAGCGTTTGCGATAACTGGCAGTGATTCTTTCTCATCGCTGACAAGGAAATTTGGCCCGCTCTCCTTTGCGGAATTGTCTTAAATCATCCGAGCACGAACGGCCTATTTAAGTATCTCAACCGGATTTAAGTCTGGATTTGGACTTGGCCTCTCCAAAACTTTAATTTAATAGATTTTTGTCTTTTTTTGAGCTAGTCAGAGGTGGACTTAATGCTGTGATTCAGATCATTGTCTAAAATAAATAAATTAATTCATTAATTAACTTAAATATCAGGAAGGCCCTTATACTGTAAAATGAGATTTTACAGAAGGCCCTGTATGCTGTGTATACAGTACATCTCCTGTTGGACTGGAGGCTCCTCGTCTGACACCAGTCCCTGACCTCACTAATGCTCCTCTTGCAAAACCTATTGGAAAGCCACCAAAAAGCACAAACGAGTGTTAGGGTTCACAAACTTTTAGCCTCATGAGCTAATCATGAGGAAAGAAAGACCATGTGGACCACCCAAAGAGAGAGAGAAAAGGAGAGAAAGCACCAAGTTCAGCAACTTCACATCAGGATTCAAACCCACAGCCTCCTGGCAGAAGGGTGAATATTTAGACAGCTGGATCAATCAGGAGCCAGCGTGGTAATATTTATCCGAGACGGATGAACCCGGTGCTCGGAGATGCGCGTACGCCTGTTTACACCAAGTCATAAAGTTCCAGGCTTACGTGATCCGAGCTAATTTAATAACCTGCAGGTTTTCTGCGGGTCAGCTCGAGGTCAGCAGGCGAACTCTGATCCAGGAGCGGCTTTGTTCTTGAACCACGGTTCGCCTGCAGTGATAAGACTATTGTGCAGAGACAGGAAGCTGAAGCTCTCGGCCTCACTGTACTCCTCGTTTTATTGCAGAGGTTTGCGGACAATAAGGGCTGATGACTGTTCTTCGACAACTTTTAATAAAGCGACGAACAGGTTCAAACTTGGTTTGATTAGAATGACACACAGTATGAAACAGACTTCTATACTTATGTATACGTACGTTCTGTAAGGTGTCTTGCTGCTTGGAAAGCGCAGAGAGCTGAGACTCGGAGTGATACAAAGACAGGCCTTTCTTCAATGCCTTCAAATCACTGACATTCCCCTAACACACACACAAAAACACAAATACATTTTACATGAATATTACTAGTGATTAGAAAGCAGATGTATGCGTACACTTCTTTCTTTTTAATTTCCTATTATCATAAAAGTACAGAAAGAAAAGAAGAACAGCTGATTATACAGTAGCTGCCACATAAATAAGAAAAATCTACTTGTTTTGCAGACATGACAGGACATTTAAATAGAAGGAACCGTAAATAGATAAAAAGCCATCCGTGACATTTTTTAAACATGGCATGGGAAATGTCACAGGGTCATGACCTAGGGTCAGTCAAGGATGCTTCACGGTCATATTTTATCGTTTCGTGTCTTTACTGAAAAGCTGTGACTCGTATCACAAAAACAGATGCTGCGGCTTTGATTCGAGTCTTATCATAAAAAAAAAATACTTCTCCAAACCAGCAGGGGGCAGCGGTATGAAGTCAGGTATTAAGAATACAGGTATTATTTTTTTAGACATTCCAACTTACATTTTAAGATTTCTTTCTTCAATACACAAAATATTAATATTGTCATTGAAAAATTGCAGCGCTATCAAACTTGTATTTTGTTGTTGATTATTTTCTCATAAGCAGTAAATTCCATGGTGTTTTTTTTAAATTATTATTAGTGGTGCTTGCGAAGCGAAGCACTACTATTATAATCTCACAGGCGCTGGTGCTAACTAACTATGTTAGCATTTTGCTAATAACATGATTAGAATGTCGCTAACATGATGCTAGAGCGCCTAGCATGTTGCTAGCAAGACGTTTAGCTCATTGGCATGTTGTTAGCATTATGCTAACAATGTTAGCATGTTGCATGCAACATCAGTAGAATGTCGCTAACATGATGCTAGAGTGCTTAGCATGTTGCTACAATGATGTTTAGCTTATTAGCATGTTGCTAGCATTATGCTAACTATATTAGCATGTTGTTCGCTACATTAATAGTATATGGCTAACAGGATGCTGGAGTGCTTAGCAAGTTGCTAGCATGACTCCAAAGTTTTGCCACGGCAAGCACCACTCACATTTTCTTCAGGAAATGTACCTCTCTAGTTTTATTTATCGTTCAACTGCACAAACTGTTTAAAAATAAAACTTTCTGGTTTGAACACCGGCTCTTAAACCAAACGAAATCTCAATCTGCTTTCAATTTCATCCAATTGTCTTCAATTCTTCATTGCGTTTTGGAGAAAATGATAAAACAAAGAGAAAACTCACAATGACAATTACGCAGGTCTATTATCCTGAATACATTTCTTTATACCATTTTAATTTATATATTATTATTATTATTATTATTATTATTATTATTATTATAGAAATCCATTTCTTGTCTTTAACTCCACCCAGGCTCTAATCTTTGCATTACTGACACTGAATTGCCTTAAAATGCTTTGGCGAAAATGGCAACTCGCCCTCGTCTTCTCATTTCCTGGACACCACACTTCTCACATGTCCTGATGATTCGCTTGGCACTGATGAGTTTCACAAGTTCCCCAGTCGAGGCCGGCGTCAGGATGAGCTTTGGACAACTTTTTCAAACGGGCTGAAGGAAGGAGAATCACAGCTCATCCATCTCATTACTGTGTATTTGATCGGAGCCGGATAAAGGCGCTCGAGTCAATAAGCTGCCCTAAGAACAGAGTCTCCTCCTTAAACCAGCGGAGTTATTACTGATGACGCCTGGCGGCTGTGAGAAACACCGACTCCAAACCCATTCGTCTCCAAACCGCTGAAGATATTTTCCTCCTCACTCCAATTTATAGTATATGTGTGGACTGTTGATTCGATTCAATTTAAAATTTCTTTCATTCATTTATTATGTGATTAGGCTTAAGCAGCTACCTTTTCTCACATGACTTGAATCATTATTATAGTAGTTAAAGTAATATTAGTAAATATTGACTATCGTGTCATAAAAAGTGATAACTTTCTGTCCCTTCCCTTTATACTCTGCTCCATGCTCCAGTCCAGTAGGTGGCAGTATGGCACCACTTGCCCATGAACTTAAAAGAAGAAGACATGATACACTCACAAAACTTGAGTATTTGCAGAAGATGCAAAAAAAAAAAAAAGTTTGTATTTCATGATAAAGCTGTAATACATATTTTAAGTAAAGCTTAAAAAGTAAAAAAAAAAAAGCTTAAAGCTATTTTCTAAGTAAATAATTTAAAAGGTTCGAATTCTCAATGAATCAAATCAACCTCAATCAAACTGCATTATCGATTAAATTATGCAGCGATGATCAAAGATTTGTTTCCTGTCTGAAAACTGTCCCAGTTTTGAATTTAAACTACAACGTTCCGAACAACTAATGAAGTCATGAATGCTTACAGACGGCAAGTGTTTTTTTTTTTTATAATTAAAAAATATATATATCATTAAAAACCTTAAAAAGGGTCAGTTCCAAATGTATTGGCACCCCAAATACTGCCAACTGTGCAAGACCCTAACCGCTAAAGCTGTGCGATTCTGCAAATTATACGATCTTTTTCTTTTCTTTTTTCTTTTTTTTTTTTTTTACGATTGATTCAATTTGGGTGAAAGTTTAATTCTATAAAACTGACATTGAATTCTTTGAAAATATATTTTATGACTGATAATATATTAAACATATTACTTTGCAGATTATGCAATCCTTCACGTTTTTCAAGAATATCACTCCCTTTAGTTTAAAGTTCATGGACAGTTGGTACAATACTGCCACCTGTTGGACTGGCAGTGTGGTAAAATCGCTTCGTATGATACACGACATTAAACAACATGGGTTACACAGCATTTCAATCTACAAATCAAGAAGTTTGTATGTCCTGTTGAATCAAATTAAATAAAAAAAAGGAAAACAATATCTTCAAAGAAATGTTACTAAAAAAAAAAAAAAAAAAAAAATTGAGCAGGATGGAGTTAATCAGTAATTTTGATGCGAATGAATAGCTGTTTTTTTTTTTTTTTTTTTTCGGCATAAAATGACGTGCATTTCATGTGCATTTGCAACAAATTCCCATAAGCAGTTCCCATTATTTCAGACATGGTGTAAAGTTAGAATGAACGCTTTTTGAGATTGAACCAGAATTTGTGCTTTTACGTATGTGCAAAACAAACTGTTCTGATGAACAGAAAAAAACTCTCATAACTCAGTGATAACTTCCTACTCAGAAGAATAATTCTTTCTACAGCATGCAGTCAGACGGAGGAGTCTCGGCTCCCTTTAGCGTCCGCCTCGCGGTTTTTGTCTCTTTTCACCTCGTCTGCTGAATCCCTGGAGTGTTTTACAGCCTGACCCTTCAGCAGTCACCTCATTTCACATCAATACAAATCGCAGCGGTCAGCGCGGAAGGTTAAAAGTACAAAACGCTTCGCGATGAATTATGGACCCGAGAAGAAGGCTCTCGTCACGCTTGATGAAATCCGAGCCGTATCCCGGCTTCACCTGTCCGCGGCTCATCATCCGTCCGGCGTGTGGACGACGTCGTGAAGATCTCCGAAGACTCCACAGTGTCTGCTCCAAAAGCAATTTAAGCACTGGATGTTATCTATCTAATGAAATATTCTACCTGAAGACTTGAAGATGATCTGGATCTGATCCGTCCCGAACGAGCTGGAGGATTTCGTGCCTCGGTAATAACAGGCGTGTAATTATCCTGTCTGCCTCTCTCTCTCGCTCGTTCTCTTTTTCTTTTTTTTCCCAAAACCTGGTCTAATGGTTGTCGGCTTGGAAAACATCTCTGTGTTCGCTCTGAGGGATTATTGCCAAAAAAAAAGAAAGTGTGTGTTTTGGAAACAGTTAAGAGGTCTACCTGCGCAATGTGACCGTCCTTCCCTCTCTATTATCACTGGCAGGACCTTAGCCCACTCGGCTCGACTCAAACTGTGTCCAGCTTGAAAGTGGAAAAAAAAAATGTGTGTGTTTTCTGGAACTTACAGTACAAGATGTGACTCAAATGTTCCAGCTCTCAGCATCCATCGTTTTTTTTTTTTTTTGTATTGTATTGTATTGTATTGAGTAAGCAATATTACACTTGCCGGCGTGTTATAACACATTTTTTCCGGCAAATTTTCCAATCATTGTTAATTATTATTGAACAAACATTTTGCAGTGGAACGCTCTTGAAACGAGTCCGTTCCTGTTTTCGCCTACGTTCTCGCCGCTATAAACAACCCCTCCCTTCTCACAAGCCTTTCTGTTGCAGCTTCAGTGTTACGATGTTCTGTAACTGGAGACTCCTTCCATAAAAGTGAACGAAGCGTGAATCTTCTCGGAGGAAACGAGCATTCGATAGAGTTATGCAAAGATGAATTAACACGTTTTGGACCTTCGTTGCACATTTAAAGCAGCGACTCGGGGGTTAAATCTTCTCCTCGTCCTCGGTTCACTGTGGATAAATGAGGCCGTGCCGGAGTTCCAGTGCGCTCTGGAATCCGTACAATTTCCATTCAACCCTTTTCTCCAAGTCGTCCGTCACACCACAGTGTGTTTCTGAGGGTAGGTCGTAGTTTAAAGTGACAAAAAAAAAAAAAAAACACTCTTTCAGTTTTCCATCAACCAATACGGATGATTATTTTTTTTGTTTGTTTATTGTTTACAAAAGCTGTGAGCGTGACGTAACTAACGACTGTTGGAAGTTTCAGTATTGCTTATGTGGAAATCACATGACCTCACGGAGCTAAAAGTGGTTAAAAATAGGTGTAACGGAATCAGTCACTGTGTCAGAAACACGTTTGTTGACGGGCGACGATCGACTTGTTAGCTGGCTGAACTGTTGCTTTATTTATTTACTTCAAATCCTTAAAAAAAACACCTAGTAATGCGAATCTTATTATAGTGTAAAAAGGAATGTGAGACTTGTGCAAGTTGCTTGTTGTAGGAAAATAATCCATGCTGGGTCAGCGTGATGCTCTGAAACTAAATCAAACTGAAAGTCTCTGACTCTGATTCTCAACGGCGATTGTCCTGTACAGGGTCGCGGGACGCCTGGAGACAACGCCAGGGTGCAGATCTGGGTGCCAATCCATGGCATGGCACACACTACGGGCAATCTGGAAGTACCCGGAGGAAACCCACTAGAGACTAGAGAGACTGAAATCGACCTATCCTGTCTCTCCTGTCAATCAAGGACAATCATGGAGCAGGAGTAACTCAGGGAGGTGAATTTGTTGTTAGTTATCAGAAGGTCCCAGGATCAAACTAGAGCACAACCAAGTGCTCAGATGCATAATGAAATAAAAATCTAGGTCGCTCTGGATAAGGGTGTCAAATGCTGTCATGAGGATGTCGGAGTTTGTGTGCTTATGCATGTGGAAGAGGGCAAACTGCGTTGAACTTTGTGTTCAGTCGCCCGGTAACGCAGCACGAGCGACAGTTTAAAAAAGAATAAAGCTGTAAGTAATCTTCAATCTGCTTGCTGTCTGAAGAAATATTTTTTTACAAAGCTTTCACATAAACAATGAATTAAAGAAATTTAAGATCGATATAAAAAAAAAATCATCTTTTATAATAATCGTCTTTTTTATTTAAAAAAAAAAAAAGTTAAATTGGATTAAATTCAGTTTTGTTTTCCTTCCTTATCTGCTTTGATTTTTTTTGTCGTCGATCTCGAGCTGAAACTCATATTGTTATAGCAGCCATTAACGTTCATTCCTTTTCGAGTTTTGATTGGATGCACGATTATGAAGGTCTTCTGTGTGCTACAGTAAATAAACCCGTAATCTTAGAACACTTGTGCATAATAAGCTCAGGATTATATAGAGGGCATGTTCAGTATGTGCATACATGTATCTATATACGAGTGTGTTTATCCTGTATGTGTGTGTGTGTGTGTGTGTGTGTGTGTGTGTCATCTCTCACCTGCGAGGAAACCTGCTTGTTTTCATCCTCTAAAATCCTGACTTTCGTCTCCAGCTGGCGGATGTAATTCGAGGAGTCTGTGGAAACAAAACCAAAAAATGCAGGTAAACTTCGCGCTCGTCCTGCAGAAGGAGGTGTGTGTGTGTGTGTGTGTGTGTGTGTGTGTGTGTGTGTGTGTGTGTGTGTGTGAGCAGTGTGTACAGCATCCGTTACACCGATTACGACACGAACTCCAGGCTTACAAGGTTTACACCACAAAAGTCTCATTATAACGTGATCCCTGTGATTAAGAGACAAACTGGATTATTGTACACATTCTCCCGGAGCTATTGGGTGGTCTGGAGCTGCGCTAATCCCAAGATTGCACCTAAACCCAAAACACTGAGTCCTAGAATTTTGGGACAAAGAAAACAAAAATATGAAAGAAGTGCAAAGAAGTAAAAATGCTCACTGAGGAAAAATCCAAAGGAAAAGACTTTTTTTGAAAACACTTGACATAAGGGTGAAGATTTGAAAGTTAATTGAAGAAAGTATTTCTTTCTTAAGTATATTCTTCCAAGTATTTCTTTCTTAAAATGCTCATTTAATTACGGTTCGCATAATTACATCTGCATAAAAGATGCTCTCAAGATAAATAACTTAACAAAGCATTTCTTTATTATTATTATTATTATTATTATTATAAATTGTCCCACAGATTTTCTTCAATCCTTAAATAAAATGTGTCAAACCTTCATCACCGATCGGCGTAACGCACTGAGAGGAGAGCGCCCTCTATCTGCCGTCTTCCACATACACGAACTCGCAGGATTGGCTAGTGTCGCTGTGATTGACAGGAGTCACAGGGCATGCCCCTCCCACTCAAACAGCACGAACCATTTTGTTCGGTATTAAACATTAAATTAAAACTAAAAAGGATGCGATTTTTTTTTTGGTTTATTTTAAAAAAATTGTGTTTCTTAGAAATGGATGAACATTTAATAAGATTTCTAACAGATTTCTAATTGGCTGGCTTTTAAATTGACATGCACACGTAAACCTGTTGTGATACTGTAGGTGGTTATTGTGGGCGGAGATTAAAACTTTCTTCAGAATTTTATTGTTTAATTGCATTCTTCTGACATGTCCCAGGTTGTTATTTCTACACGTTGCATTTAATTCATTAACTAAATTGCTGATTAAACAAATAAAACAATAATCTCCTTCCTTTGTTAAGCGTGAAACTTACACGCGTCATACGCGATATAAAAAGCATCAGAAAGATTAAAGAACCAGGAGAACCAGGAGAAGGGTGTGGCTCCGCCTAGCCGTGTGTGTATGTATGTGTGTGTGTGTGTGTGTGTGTGTGTGTGTGTGTGTGTGTGTTGGACTGCATTCTCGGCATACCTGTTCTGACCTCGCTGTCTTTCTGAGTGTGACGAAGTATGCCGGGGCCGGAGGAAGGGTGCGAGCTGTGTCTCCTGCTTTATATTACGTCCTATGACTACAATAGGACGAGTAGGGTGCCAATAATTATGGACCAGATGTGAACTCAGACAGTCACCTCCATAAACGGACTCGAGCACGGGTAGTTCCCTTTAACTGCTCAGTTTTCTTTCAGTGTGACCAAACATGCAATCAGTCCGTGTGGTGCAAAAGTTTGCGTCCCCTCCCTGGAAAGATTCGTTCTCAAAAGGTGATTTTTAATTCTCCTTTACTGACAAACTTCAAAGATATTCAACTTAATAAATGAATTACACAAATGAAGTGAGATCAGATACTGAGTGAAACAGATCAGACTCGTTAATACTCAGATGTTTTCAAACTCTAAACATTTCCGCTTTTTTTTTTTCACGCACATTGTGTTAAATTGTGTGTGCTGGAATAAGGAGCTCATAGTAACAGCATGAGTCATCCTCAGGGTCGAAGTCCTGCTGCTTCTGGGATCTTTTACACACACACACACACACACACACACACACACACACACACACACCCTTTTTACCCCCCCACGCCCTTCTCGTCCATCTCCACGCCTAACCATCTCGATTCAGGAATCGTCCCGTTTAGCCCTCTCTCCCTGATGTAAATCCGTCAGAGTCGCTCGCACCTGTCCCTGAACGCGGTCTCGTTCCCTCAGACACGTCGAGGTCACGGCCTCCCTCCTTCTTTTAAACAGGACTTTTTTTACGAGCAATAAAACACACGCGACAGCGCTTTGCTCTCCGCACATAATGCGCGTTCTGCTTATCTCACCACTCGGCCACCAGCAGGGGTCAGTAAGGTCTCGTGTCACGGTTATGACGTCCTCGTGAATGCCAGAACCGTAGGTGGCGTTTTTTTAGACGGATATCTGCTAAATAGCTTCTCGGGGTGAATCTTAATCTCCATAATGTCTCGAGAATAAAGCGCTATGCTTCCAAGAGCGTTAAATAAACGTCTCCTTACAGGAAACTGATTTGATTTCTCAGTGCAAACAATAACATCCGCAGATGTGGAAAGCGCTGTGATCCGCCTCGCATCCGCAGTTACTCCAGCCGGATTTGCTCTTAACGGAAATTCGACATTTCTCAACAGCATCCCATACGCATGCTGAGAATTAAACATTTCTGAAACCCCACACTGGGGCGGGGTTTAGCTCCATGTCACCGTCCACCCTGTGTTTAACGCCGAAACCGTTCGAGCGGAGACGAACTCGAATCCACTTCGCCTTTCCTCGTGACTCTCTAATCTGCCTCGGGTACGTCTGATCAGCTGACCCGGAGCGGATTAAAGGAGCCGGCGTCCCAGCAGGCCGAGTCTCCTGCTGCTCATCTGCAGAGAAACAGAAACAGAGAGCATGCGGAGAGAAACGCCCTCGTCCCCGGCGTGTTCTTTGATCTCCGCAGGGCTGCACTGCAGTAAAATATATATGTGTATCGCGAGGGTTTATCTCTGCTCCGCTTTAATTCCGACGCCCTGTTGGACTCGGACATTCACACACTCTTTAGCACAATGGAACGCTCGGCCGCATTGTGTCGCAGTTCCTATTGTTGGCGATGGGAAACGGCCTGGGTTAGGTGCTTAAGCCCGGAGGATCACGCACA
Organism: Clarias magur; assembly: GCA_013621035.1. Taxonomy (NCBI): domain Eukaryota; kingdom Metazoa; phylum Chordata; class Actinopteri; order Siluriformes; family Clariidae; genus Clarias; species Clarias magur. Next base: position 1,153,429 of record QNUK01000127.1, on the reverse strand, counting down.
CACGCACGAAACAATGAGAGACGGGAGTGACTCGGGTGGCGTGAGCCGAAACCAGTCTGCCTTAACTACAACCCAAATTACAATCTAGGGTTTTTCTGTAATCCTTTATCAGAGAAATAAACAGGCCTGTGTGTAATTATGGTAATTCGGCCCCACATTAACCATCTTTTTCTTGTGGTGTACGTTAATTTACTTCACGTCAAATGATCATTTCTCATCTCTCTCACCTCTATGCTGAAATATGTGTGACATGTTTGCCAGTGAGTCCCAGAATGCAACGCAGCCATAGGGTATGGCCATATATACGTGTGGCGCCCTTGACGGAGGTATTAGAGCATGAAAGTTAAAGGTGTACAGAGATTCGGAGGTTCGAGAGCTGGACTGAGTAAAGCGCTACAGCGCCGCCGCATCACGCACCATCTTTAGGTAGAGATGAAGCAAGTGCTGCATCTACAGTAACTCCAACACTGTCACTACTTCCAGTTGTGGAAACAAAGTAACTATAAAAAAAATACCGTTGCAGAAATCGTACCACAATGAGCAAAAGAGGAAATTACAAAGTTACTAGAAATCATGATCTACTGTATGTAAAGCAATCCCATGGAGCGAGATCTGTTTCAGTGCAGTACAATAACAGGAAGTGAGGCACTCTCTCAGCAATCTTGAACTTTGCTACAGTATAACCTCCTCGCAAAGAAAAAAGGGCTGATGGTCCGAACGGCTTCCTGGTCGTCCTCTGTTATCAACCGGTGCTTGGCCCCCTTAATCGCCACATAACAGGATAACAAAAGAAGCTGAGAGAGAGAGAGAGAGAGAGAGAGAGAAGGAGAGAGAGAGAGAGATGAACATTGCATTTGATTTAAATAGAGGACAGCCATGGGAAACAAAAACAGGCATATTTGTGTTGCGGCCGTCGCCATCATGCGACTTAATTAGAGAGACAGCGGGGTGTGGGACAGCCTCGGACAACGTCTCTCCCCATCACGTCTCGCCGTGACCTACTTACGGCTGTGCGCTTTTATTCTTCCTGCTCCGCATGAACGAGCGTACGAGTCGGCACACTAGCGCGATTAGAGAGAGAGGGAGGTTTGAGGAGCAGGGAGTTTGTTTAGAAGAAATATTTCAAAAGAACCTGCTGGGGCATGCCGTCATAGGAAAATAGTTAACGACTGGATATCGTGATGTATTCTGATATGAAGTGGGGTTTCTGTTTTCATCCTGTGGTCGATTATTTTCCCACAACAGCACAACAACATCTGGAAGGTCTGAAGTGACTTTTTTCTTTTTTAATGGATGTAAAGGCACAGTGGATGTATGGAGCTTCAGTGAATATTCGATACGGTGAGGGAGTCGTTCCCTCAAAATCTGTTTTCCATGATATCAGGGATGAAAAGAAATGCCGAACCCCTTAGCCACAAGCCCAAGATGCTCTAATCAGCGTCATAATGAGAAAGATTATAGCGAAAGGTCACGCAGACAGAAAGGATTATCGCATAAAAACGCTGATCTCGTCACTTCTTTCGGAGTAGGCGTCTGTTTCCAAGGTAGATTCAGAACTCGTACGAACGCAAGACGAAATAAAACTCCTGGCTTCAATAGAATCCTCGTTAGCGCCGCTACCCGAGCCGCTGCTGAGATCATCCGTGAACGTGTATACTATAAAAACAAACGTGCGCGGCCCAGCCCAGGAACGCGCCGAATGACGGAGGCTCTGGACCCGTTTTAAATGAATCCAAGATGTGGAAGCCGGGCTGAACAAACACAGTGGAGTATTGTTGCTCGGCCGCACCGTCCTCCCTCTCCGGCGTTAAGCATTTCCTCATGAAACCTGAAGCCGCGCGACTTTCACTTGGCCTGGATTCAGTCAGCGGGCGAAACGTGAGCGACGCTCTCCTGCAGCTCGCTGATTTCACCGCACACTGAAGCCGTCAGATGTGAGGAGATCTGAGGAGTGGAGACCGAACCCTGGGCCTCACTGGAGAACAATCAGGAGGAGTTCACAGGAACCATCTTCCGTTGCTCAAATCCAGCCTTAAAACTCAATCCAGTTGAGCAATTGAATTATGACATAGCGTCCTGTTACGTGTCTGATCTTGACACAATCTCGATCAAGTGTGAAAGATTACTTTTTACTCGATGGTTGCTACGGTTACAGCTGGAAACCGTAATACTGCTCGATTAAACACTGACGCTGGAGACTCTTTCTATACTACACTAACACAAATTCTCTATATTAACAACAGGACGTGAGTCCACGCCTCCTGACCAAATCACGCAGGATTTTCACAGCTACCTTCATCTATAACTCCATCAATAAATGGTGGTGTGACAGTTCTACCGGGACCCTGACGCTTTTCTGATGAATGAGAATAATTTATATACCGCATATATCTAGCGCTTTTTTTCCCTCGAGGTGGGGACAACTATATGCGTCACATACGCGAAACAAAAACAAACGCGCAAAAAGAAACTCCAAAAAAGGAAAGTAGACTATGAAAACCACACCTTTAAAGATGAATGGACAGATCAATACATGTTATTCATCCTGTGGGACGTTTAAAACCAGTTTGTCTTAAAATGTCCCGAAATCGTGGCGACAATAAAAAGCAGCACTGTAAAGCGCCGCTATGAGACAGAACACGGGTCGTTAGAGGGAACATATCCGCAGCAGTCCGAAGTGAGGGCGTGTACAATACCTTTCACTTTCATTTACAGCTCAGCAAACACAGTTAATGAAAATTGACCAATATTATTATTGTAAAGCTATGGAGATTTGAAAGCTTAAAAATGACTGCATATACTGTATATAGCGATCTGAATCCTAACGCAATCATGAAATTTGGACAAGAATTCGGTCGAGGGAATTCGATCGACCAGACCTTCTTAAATTTTAATTCAGTACCCCTGATCTAGCCTGGTGACGTTCAAGCTTTTTCTCACGAAAATCTGATAAAAGAACAAAAATTTCAGTTTTGTGGCTCATTTGTCTTGGTGTGAGATCTGACACCAGATGTACCCGGACTCGCGTTCTTCGGTTAAGATCTGAAAGAGTCATTTTCTTTCGCAAGTCAGTGAGAAACTATTTTTATGACTCGATAAGAGCTCCTCCAGACTGGCCTTGAACCCTGACTTAGACGGCACGTACAGAAATATCACTTTGGACGTATGAAATATTAACGCGTCTTCAGGTCGGGCCTGAACAAAATGTCCTCCAGGAGCTGGCGCGGTTGAAAGAGCTCGGGACCCGTCTCCATTCTAGCGAGTGCCAGGTCCTTCATCAGCCGTCCTCCAATGACACTCGGAGGACTGGTTCCGGCTCGTCCTGTGACGAGAGGTGCAGGAGTTCAGATTGCACAAGCTCAGCGGGGGAAAGAGCAGCTCGTGCTGATTTCAATCATTAACTGCGTTATGAGATATCCGCCTCACTCGCTCTCTCTCTCTTTCCTTCTGTCCCTCTCGCTGCACGGACACTTGGTGGAAAAGTCCCAAAAACTCCACGTGTTAGATCGACGCCGGCACTCATAATCGTAGCCCAAAATAACCTACGGTGACACTGGTGACACAAACCCTCGAAATCTTCTACAAAGTTCTTTATTCTGCTTTGTCCCTGGCTTCAACTTCAAGAGACACCTAATGTACCTTAATCACAATACATCTAAATGAGTAGTCGAATACTGTGCCTGTTACCGCTCAAAAGTTTTGATCACATGGTCGTCCCTGATTTTTATTTCTTTCTACACTGTAAAGCAATACTGAAGACGTTTATCCAAAACACACAATAATCTCCTCTGAACAGTTGATATTGAGATGTATATCTGCTACTTCTGCTCTGTGAAGCTTCATAACGGCTCTAATCTGAGGTGCTGGTTGTTAATTGGTGATTTCTGAGGCTGGTGACTCTAAATGAACTTCTCCTCTGCAGCAGAGCTACTGTAAGGTTCGGTCTCGCTTTCCTGGGAAGGTCTTCATGAGAGACGGTTTCATCATGGAGCTTGATGGGTTTTACACTCAATACTGTTCCTGCAAAACTGCTCCAGAACAGCCGACCTTTGTGTCCTAAAATAAGAACTGACTGTTGTTGTTCTTGTTACATACTGTAGTTGCCTAATTCCATATGTGTTGCCTAATTCCATATGATTGTGTGTGTTTTATGATTTTGAAATCCCCAGTATTGTTGTAGAATGTAGAAAACACATCACTAAACAAAAACTTTGCAAGTGATCCCAGACTTTTTAAACTGTAGTGTACAGTCTGCTGGAGCAGCTTGCCAAATTTCACTGTATTTTGCACAATATGATAACCATAAAGGCTTTCATTCATTCAAAAAGTCATTTAGTTGGTACAGTATATTTTACGCTATTTAATAACTGATCTCCTTTTATTTCTATGAGGTCTATGAGGTCACATTAGGTGGGAAATCTAATTGGCATGTTTAAACAGTTTTTGTTTTTGTAAATCGATATAAATGTTAATAAATGACTTTGCATACTAGGGACCCTTTAAAAAGAATTCCTTTGTGAAAAACCTTTCGGGGTGTATTGTTACAGGAAAATAATCAACCACAGGTTTGGGAATACAGTGGAACCTCGGATTGCGAGTAATGTGGTTTACGAGTGTTCCGCAAACTGAGCAAAGATTTTTAATAAATTTTTATTTGGAAACCGAGCAAGTATTAGTTTACGAGCACCGAGTATCATGATGTATCACACATGCGACTCTTATTTTGACACCAAGCGTCACTCTCTCACCTTCCCCCCCTCCCACCTCCGAGGCGAGGGAAGGGGCTAATTCCACACACACACACACACACTGCGCGCACCAACGGAAAATCTTATCTGTCAGGATTTATTTGTACTTTTTTTAACGGTAAAGTTCTATTTAAATTTTATAGATTGTATTAATTACTTTTATGTATTTATTTTTTGGAGCTGTGGAAGTGTTTTGGAATACGAGCCCACTTCTGGGACAAACTGTGCTCGTAATCCAAGGTTCCACTGTAAAACGGAATGATGCGAAGGTTCCGTTTCATATCCGAGGATAATTTTTTTGAGCGTTATATTATATATGTTTTACATTCTAGTTGCTTTTAATGCCATGGGATGTCCGTGAAACAGGTCAGTACCTGTTAGCGCTTGTGTTATAGCGGCTATAAACATGTTAATAAAGTGTGACAGGAATGATAATGTATTATTATTATTTATTACATGTAAAATGAGCAAATGAGGAAGGAAATAAATCAGACGTTTATATTCCGGCCAATCAGAATCAAGAATTGGTTTCCGTCGAAGCTAAATAACCTATATAAATATTTTCGCTACTCTTATTTCATTAAAAAATGTAAATGTTGGTCCATATGACACGTTTTATGTTTGTTAGTGTATATACAGTAAAAATTTAATTTTTTTGATGATTCTTTATGGCTGACGAAGCAGATTTCATGTAACGCATTGATTAACTGCTGCTATAAAAAGTTCCTACATTGTTATGGTTCCTATAAAAGACGGCACTTCCTCATCTCTGCGGTACTTCTGCCTCGTGACGGCTTTATTCCATAAAGAAATTTCCCCGAATAAAAAAACAATCTCGGTTATTCAAGCTTATCGCATCGCCGTGCCGTGCGAGGAAGGCAACGGAGCGATAAACACATGCCGCAAAGTGATGAATTATCACAGCTTAACAACCCTCATAACTCTCGCATCAGAGCTTTCGCGCTGTCTTTCTCACGGCGTGGCATTTAAAAGTCGAACGGGACCCAGGACAACGTGTCGGGCAGGGACGGAGGGTGGGACGTTCGGATTGAGGCTGGAGGGGGGGAGGGTGTATCCGAATGTCAACAAATCTTTTTCCTGCACTCGGAGTGGGTAGGACAGGGGTGTGTGTGTGTGTGTGTGTGTGTGCTGTGTCCTTGTGCAAGCTGCTGTCACTACTCATCTCTTTTAGCACGAGAGAGAGAGAGAATCAGCTATGCTACGCATATTTCCGTGACGCAGAAAAGGAATGTTCAAATAAAATTGTTTTGAATTGTTTTGTAATTCACATTTTTCAAATATTCAGAAAATCGTCTGCTTTCAAACACACACATATGCATGCTCGCTGACCCGTTTTGTAAAACCCGAAAGCCAGAAACCGCCACAGCCACCGCCACCGCCACCCCATTGCCCCCCCCTCCCCTCATCCCTCCTAAGGGCGAAAATCGAGCCCAAACTCGTGCGTCCCGCTGTTTAGACGTTTCCACTGACCTCATGAACGTGTAACGATTAAACGTGCAGCGCCTGCCGAGGTGGCCATCCTCCTCGTTATTTATTCGTTCTCTCCGATTTCATCTAGCTAACTGGAAGCAGAGCGAGGTTTTAGGAACAACAAGCCGAATTGATTCGTTCTGTCGGAGCTGCTCTAGATCTCGCTTTATTACAGGGCTGTGGAGGGGGACGAGTGGGAGGGGGGGATCCGAATATCTCACGTAATGAATTTTCGACAAAACTTATCTTTCAATATAAAAAAAAAAAAAACGTTTGGTGAGCGGTTACAGATACCTTTTTTCGAACCTTTTACGAGGTTTTTCACCTCAGATCTGTGTGCTAAGCCTGCAGGTTCTCCCCGGGTTTCCTCCACGTCACGTACTTCCTCATCGTTACACGTTTCTGAGGTCAGTGGAAACGTCGAAATAGTGGGACGCACGAGTTTGGGCTCGATTTTCCTCCCGAAGTCCAAAGTCATGCTCTGTAGGCTGACTGCAGTGTTCTCAAATCGCCTCTTACGTGTGACTGGGTGTGTGTGAGCTTGTGCCCTTAGATATTTTGGCACCCCATCCAGCCTTGGGTACATTGTGATACGCTCCGGTCTACACGGGATAACCCTGGGTGGATCAGAGATGGATGGAGAGTTTGATGGAGTGGCGTTCCCGTTTCCACTTATTTTCTGTTAACTCAAGCGCCCTGAAGGGTTTTATTTCTCTTAGACGACATCAATTTGTCAATTATCGCAAATATATTACTTATGAAACACTTACGGGTCATACTTTTTTTTCATGCTTAATTATGCAGAACGTCCACGGAACAAGTGGTTACGCAGCTACAACCACAAAACCACCGCGCTGATTTATATATATATTTTTGTGCTAATGCAATAATGAAAGCAGACAACAACAAAAAAAATATAACAAAGTTTTCCAAAACATATTTTTTTTCCATCCTTACCATTTTCTTTAAACAGCACCTTAAAAATATTTTTGTTTTTATTTTCAATTCTAATTTGCATCAAGTGCGCTTGTAAATTTACAAACCGCTTCTTTAGCTCATTGACTGCGTTGCTTTTCCTGCTTGGTTATGACGTGACCTGTAACATCTTAGCGATTTCCTGAACCTAATTTGAACCCGCTATCGGTCAGATTTTCGAGAAAACAAACCAGATACGCTATCATCAGATACGTTATCAGCTTTGCTATTATACTGTACACGTGACGTGCTCGAGCGGATGAAAAGCAAGAAATGAGGAAAGGTGACTCCTACGATGCGCCGAGTGCTGAAAGAGTGGAGGGGCGGGACGTTCGCTTTACGCTTAGGGAAACAATACGCGTCTTGTGCAACGCGCGACTTGGAATCAGAAGCTCGCCAAAAATGAAAACCGTACTCTTGTGTGTTTTGTCTTTTACTTTCCCACAAATATTTAAAATTCTTTTCCGGTCTTAAACAAATGCTGCCACAGAGCTCGGATGAGTAACTCTCCGATCTCAGGATAACGAGGACATGAGACACTCTGTTCCATGCTGTGATAAGAAGATAAATCAACAACATGGTGGAATAAAGGGTCACTGTTAGCTCCATGAAGGTGATACGTTTCCTGTAACAGCGCTTTGTTCCTCTGCATCGTAGTGACGTTGACCTGTTCAGTTCCGAGCTTCACCTCTAGAACGTTCCAGCTTACACACGCCGACACTGGAGGCTCCTTCCAGAAATGACGGTTCAATAAATCGCCGCCTTAAATGATGGAACAATCAGGTCAGAGAATTCGGCGACGCTCTGCTTCACGTTGCACGAACACACCTCATGGAAACTGACTGAGGTTCAGATCAAACGTTAGTGTTGTGTGTGTGTGTGTGTGTGTGTGTGTCTGGGAAATCTCCTTCCAGCTCCAGCTGTGCGAAAACAAGCAAATCACACAACACGGGCAAGCGACCAAAACTAACTTGTGTTCTATGATTGTGTGTGTGTGTGTGTGTGTGTGTGTGTGTGTGTGTGTGTGTGTGTGTGGAGAGATCTGTTGTTCTCAGAACCATTCCCAAACAGAGACATGTATCTGGAGAAACCGATTCTAATGTGTCCTGACTCTTATTGCGCAACGGCGGCGTCTCGGCTGGAGCACGGCGTGTACTTTTGGCGCTCAGCGAGGTTAATTCATGTACGCGTACTCGATATGATGACTCAAAAATGGATTAAAAGAAAAAGTGCAATGTTGGATTTTTTCTCTCTTACTCAGTCAGTGATAAATACCGGAAGGGGCGGAGCCACAAGATGACACTGATTTAGTGCTAGGAGACGAGATGATTGCAATTTTCTTGATTTTATAACAGAAAATCAGAATAAAGCAAGCTTGGACTATTTAATCGCTTTAAAAAAGTCATTCTCAAAACGCTTCAAAGTCACAGGGCTTTCTATCAAATCTACAAACAAATCTAAATAAAAATGCTGAATGTTAAGTCATGTTAAGTCATGGTAATGTTAAGAACCGTAGTTGTGGGTTCATGTTTTTCGGAAATATTGTGTTACAGAAATTTAAAAAGATTTTTCTGGGGTCTCATACAATGTGAAAAATAATAATCCTAATAAATAATAAAAGATTTTTATAGGAGCGTAACATTTTCGTTAATCTATCTAGGGGCTGCACAATTCAATGAAAAATAATAATAATATTAATAAATAAATCGGGGCGGCACAGTGGTGTAGCGGTTCGAGTTTGCATGTTCTCCTTGTGCTCGGTGGGTTTCCTCGGGATACTCCGGTTTCCTTCCACCATCCAAAGACACGCTAATTGGCGTTACCAAATTGTCCGTAGTGTGTGAATGAGTGTATGTGTGTGTGAGCCCTGCGATAGATTGGTCCCTGTCCAGGGTGTACCCTGACTTCTGCCCTAAGCCTCCTGGGATAGACTCCAGGCCGCCCGCGACCCTGAATACAGGATTAAGTGGTATAATTACTAAATACATTAACAAATAACAAATTACTAAATAAATTACTGACAAACTCTACATAAATTTCTGACTATATGATGAAATAACTGCACAGGTCCAGACTGCGATTTCAGTATTTATGCGGTTAATTGTAGAACTAATTGTCTGTTCTGCACAAATCACCAGATGTTAAAATGTTAAAATTCTTTCTTCAGGCCGAACTTAAAAGATATGAGATCTTTTAAAGTTTCCTAGTGGTTTCTTAGTTTCCATTCGTAGACTTCTCTACATGTGTGTGTGTGTGTGTGTGTGTGTGTGTGTGTGTGTGAGAAGAAGCTCGAAGTGTAAGAACTAAAGCAGCGCAGACAAACCCTTTAGTCAAACACTGGGGCTTGTTGCTAGGATACGCTCTTATCAATACCTCGGTATGCCATGCGTCTCGCTCGTGTGTTTCCCGGCCCCGTGCTCTGCCTCGCTTTTATATTCTCCCGTTTATTTCCGAGTCAGCTCCTTCACATCGGGCTCCGTGCCAAACCACCAGCCCGCAAATATCCCGCACTGCTCGTTCATCATGTTTCAGAAACATGTCTCTCTCTTTCCTTTTTTAAAGCTGAAGTAGTGCGAGACGTGCGTTTGGGTCATGCTGGTGGTAACCGCGGCTCTGTTCGGTCTCGTCCTTCATGTTTGCGTTTGTGATCTTTATTATACCGTATAACCGCTTTCAATATCGCTGTATCTTTGATGCTTGGCCCCAAAATGATATGTTCCACATAAATGATATTCGTCGTAGTTATTACGATCAATAATGACATCGTGAAAACAGATCGTTATTTTACAAACAATTACATTGCTTCGTATTGCTATTATAATATACAGTCCCTTGGGTCAATTCTTCAATCTGATTGGTCAGATTGCGGTCCTTCGATGGTAACAACTTACCATGGCTTGTATGGTCAAAGAATCGAGTTTGCAGTTCGGAGTCTCCGGTGTCGCAGCTAACTTAATGTCAACGCAACTTTTTTCAGATGTTTTCAGGACGAAGGCGTTTGCGCTTCTTTGCAGTTTCTTGGTAGCGTGACGAGCTGCGATTTTTGTGTCAAGAAAAGCTGGAGAAGGAATGACTGTTGACGCGGCTCGAGTCAAATGTGGAGGCTCAACGTAGCTATAAACGGACAAATAGTACAGGTCAATTCTTTGACTCTTTTGACAAATTTTGCAAGTTGCGATGGTGTAAAAAGAATAAAATGCACTAAGACACGCAAAAGTAATCAAGTTCAAGGTTACGTTTAGCGGTAAGTCAGCACACCGTTGCAGCAACCTTCATGAGTGATAATGGTGATCAGTTCTAAGAATCGTTCAGCCTGGAGGCGATGAGTGGGTGGGAGAACTTTTGCTGGCTAAACAGAGCTGTTGCGACAAGATCAACAAACAAATCCCCGCCCTGCAAACTGGTAATTTGAGCGCTCCATTAGTCACTCATTTAGCGTGAAGTACGAGTTTAAAAAAATAAAATGAAAAAAGCACATCTCCGGTGGCAACCTGAGGTTCATAACGGGTTTCATTTTCACGTAACGCGGTTGTGACAACATCGAGATACAACGCAGCGCCGTGTACAAGTACACACATGAACTCGGGTACTTGTGTTGCGATGTCTGTTCTGTTCACACTCCTTCATTCGTGATCTCAGAGGCTATGGAGAGATCTTGGACAGAGTTCAGTCAGGGAAAAACGGGAGGCTGGTGAAGCCGACGTCCAATTACCGTTTCAACAGATTCCTGAAATGCCTCGGCACAGGGCGTACCTGTCAGTCCAGAGACACGCAACCCCCTCAAAGAACGGCCTTGCTGCCAAGTGTTTTATCTGTAGCAAGTAGGAAAGCTGAAATATTATATCTCCAGATCACAGTAAGAGCCGAACGTTGGAATTTAACCGCGGTTCTTCCCATGTCCAACGTGACCAGAGGATCCTGCTTAAAGAATAAACTGATAAGATGCAAATGAGTTGATTATTTTCAAACAGCATGAACGTTTATTGCTCTACACCACTTTATTGCTCTACACTATAACCCCGCTATAACCCCAATCAGACTGGTAATCTGATTAGATTCGATTTCTTTCTTTCAATAGCAATTTGGTTTTTATTTGATCCAACATCACTAATGTTTATTGCCTGATTTGTCTCGGTTTTAAACCGAGACAAATGGCTTTAAACCATCAAAAACTACTAAGAAGTAGCTAATAAACAAAATAAAATGCTGTCCAGCTTGTGTTGTCGTTTGTTTTAACTGTCGTGTCGTGTGCAAAACTGTCGTCTTTTTTTTCCTTGCCGATCTTACTGCTCCTTACTCCGGTCCAAAAGGTGCACAAAGGTGACGTGATACTCTTGCAAAATACAAGTATTGCAAGCAGTTTATATTTTTAGTAAACACTATGGTATATTTTCAAGGAATTGGTCAATGGTTTTGTTTAAAATTCATTAAATAATTGTAAGTTTCATTCCTTCGATTGCATAAAATAAGTGTAAATCGATTCTGAATAAAAAATAATAATAACAGCGTATCGAATCGTCCAACAAAAGATTGATTGAATGGCAAAATTGATTTAGTTGCTTTTATTTGTTTTTGTTTTTTTTTATTTAGCTTGTATTTCATTAATTTTTTTTTTTTTTCAGATTAGCTTGTCAAGTTTAAATGTCTCTCTGTGGGAAAAAAAAAAACTTTTTCTGTCTTACAAAGAGCGAAAACAGGAGAAGCCTTCTGTAAAATGTTAAGTACATTATAAATAAATAAATAATGTATACATACATACATACATACATACATACATACACAATCTCAAAGTCTGCAGAAGTCTCTTTAAATGAGCCTTTACTATAGAAACGGTTACGCATCATACAGCATAAACTTGCGATTTGTACCTGCACTAATGTCAGGCACGCTGCTATAGAGAATTAATCAACACCTTCGGACCAATCAGGATCCAGTATTTAACAATCATAAAGTGCTGCTGCTCCACTTAGAAATAGTGTTTCTATTTTAATGTGACTTATTATATTTAGCATTCCACATGGAGTCTTTGGGGAGGAGGGGGTAATTAGATGATTAAATATTGATGACATGCCGTATAACAGATGTTGACGAGACACATACATACACTTGGGATGAAAAGCATCCGAGTTGGATCCAGAAGAGGAATTTCAGGCATCTGAAGCGATGATGCAATATGTTTACGGTAAGAATTCTGTTGCTGAAAAACTTTCTGGATCATGTGAAATCTTCAGAAAACAAAACGAGCCTAATGCTGAAGCTTAATGCCGTGGCCCGATCCTCTGAGGCTGAAACGTTTCGTTAAAGCACGGCAAACCAGAACGATCGAGTTAGATTTTCCCCTCGTTCTTTTTTTATTTTTTCATTTTTTTTTTTTTATCGTGTCCCCGATAGAACCGTCGCCCAGAGCAGACCTCAGCCGAACATCACCAAGCACCCCGAAGATTCTGCTTATGTAACCCACCGGGATAAACCTCGGCTTCACAAATACGCAAAATGGAATCCCGAGCACTGGGAATAGTACAGCAGCGCTCGCTATAGCCTACCCAGACTACACACAGGCAGAGACGTGAGCAGGCTAATGCAAAGACTAGGGGAATGCTGAAAAGCCTAAAAGGTTTCCTGTGACTTACTTCTTATCAGTTGGTCAGAAAACAGACCCACACACACATACAATCACACTAGCCCATTCCCAAACATTTGGTGATAAGAGCATTCTGGCACATCAACAAGTTTGAAAATAAAAGCAGTGACGGGATTGGCAGAGAGATAAAGAGACTGAGGAAAAGAGTGAGTGCGCGAGAGAGAGAGAGAGAGAGAGAGAGAGAGAGAGAGAGAGAGAGAGGACTCGTTTAGAAACTCAGAAACAGACCCAATGACGAATGAGTTCAGGGCTAAATAGGATGACGTTATGGCTCCATTCTCGCCGGTGGTCTTTGAATACCCCTTCCTCTTTTGTGCTTTGAACAATGCGATGGACAGATGGCCCCGGTCTAAACCGATGGCACTCAGCCGCCCTCGCCCTCGGCCCCGCCTCCCAAAGACAACGCACGGATTTAACAACCCCGCTTCCCCTCGGTCTGAAGTAGTCTCGGGTGGGGGTGTATGTGTTTACTATTTCCTTTAATTTGGCACTGAAAGTGAAGTAGTAAAATGTATTTACTCAGCATTAAACTCGGTTTGAATTAATATGAGTAACAGTACAGGGGTTACCTTGAGGCTGGCCAAAGTGATTTGTTTAAAAGAAAAAAAACGCCAAATCGAAAAAAGTTTACCTCACCAAATACACCGAAAAGACAGATCTTGCTTCTCATTTATGATCTAAACCGAGAACTACTTCTTTCTTCCCCATTTATTCTGTCCATGGGCTCAAATTCTCCAATCTCATCCTACTTCTCCAACTTCCCAAGTCTTCTAAAGTCTTCCTTTCCATTTACCCCAAACCTGGAAGCTAACCTTTACTCTCTACCCCAGCTCTCAAACACAGCTATAGTACCTTCCTTCTGCCTCACAGATGATGGTGATGTTCCTCCTATCTTACCCCATGTGAGTTTTACTAACATGTGTAATTTCATTTCTTATAATGTCAGTCAGGAGTTCCTGCATCACAAGCTTGGACATGTGCAGAACAGACATGAACAAACGGTAAGACCGTGGAGGAGGCGGAGCGATGGATTAACGGATCTTCAGATTAAAACCAGACGCTAAACGCTGGCCTGCGACGAGCCGATTGTTGTAGCTTTAGTGGCCTTTTTGTGACATGCAGGTGCAAATATGTTGCCACTCGTCAGTCTTGAAAACCTAAAATTAAACAAATCAAGGTTTGGACTCGCGCAGCGACCCGTCTACCGCGGCATTAAGCGATCCAGCGCGAGAGACGAGAACAAGGCACGAGGAAAATAAAAAGCTGCTGGGCGAGTCGTGTGTATCATATAAAATTGAGCTCAATCCTTTTAGTTCGGTCGGATCAAATTAAAGGACACAATCCGCAAACCCTGTTAAGAGCGCTTCGGAATAGATCTGATGATATAATGATGGGGAAAAGTGGAAATGTATACGTTATAGCTCTCAAGGACGCTCTGCCCTTGGGTTTTATGCTGAGCTCAGGTGGAATAAAGCTGAAAATGAAGATGAAAGCTGACCTTGCAGACTCTTTGTTGCACGACCAGTGCTTCGTCCTGGTCCAAAAATCAAAAACTACAAGTTTCAATGACGTGGATAGAGCTCCAAAGGATTGTAGGCCTGTTTAACATTTGAGGAACTGACTCGATGTGTACCTTCCTCCTACCTTTCCAATTGAGCCCAGAACAATTGACACAACCGCAGTGGGCACCTCATTCCAGTCATCCATTTTACCATCCATTTTACTCAACTTTCTATATGTTTTGTTTATCCCAAAGATCTTTCACCATCCATATCATTTATTTGCACCAGAGCCCAAAGGTAACTCTTTCTACCCAGAAAAACAAACCATGCATCTTAGTCTGTGGCTTGAAACCTACCTCTGAAGCCACAACCCAAAAGATACCTAACCATCATCTAACCCCAGAGAAGACTCCATCATCTTACAGTGCACCATAGATCATGTAATACAAAAAAATCTATTCATTAAACCTATTACAGAGTACTAATTGTTCTTGTTTCTAACTTTTGATCTCATCCAAAAGCCTGAAAACAAACATACACTTATTGTCTTCAACCTCATCATCTCAGGAAACAGAGGTACCTCTTCCTAGCACTTTATCTTACCCCAGAGATAAAATTCTTTCCCATCTGTCTCATCCTCATCCCATGTTTTGCTCCTTAATGTTACCCTAGACACAAAACTTCTCTCTAAAAAGTACCCCATGGCTCAAATAGCAACCTCTTTCTCCCCATGCAGCTTACCCCAAAATCTCAAAAGGTCCCTGTCCTACCCCGACAGTATACTTAAGCCAAAAGCCACATTACATCCTCCTCGATCTTACTCAGGAACCTAAAAGCTACCAGGTTCAACACTCTCATCATACCCCACAAACTTCTTGATCTTATCCCCAGGATCAGATTTTTTTTTTTTAAACTTCTATTTCAATTCTATTATATGGAGAAGTGGCCTTGAAGCTACCTCGTTCTTACCCCTCCATCTTACCACATGGCCTCTAAGCTATCTGTTCATCTTATTTAAACAATGCTACCGAGCAGTTCATATTACCTCATGGGAAGTTATTCTGACTTCACTTTCTCTCACTGGAGCTTATACCATAAAAGTAGGAATGTGTGGAAAGAAAGAAAGAGGAATAATCCTAATGTCATGTGAAAGAGGGAATTAATTCATTCAACACTGTTCAGGTGGAGTGGACTGAAACGCAAAAGATCGTGCCCATGTAGGTATGCACGATTACATTTATTCAGAGGTGAAAAGATTGCACAGGTTCTGAGACAAGCTTAACCAGTCTCTCCGACAGGTACGGCAGGTGTTTCGGCAAAAGAAAGAAAAAAAAGCACAGGAATCCGTGACCTCAACCTCGATCCGTTCACAAGAGAACTTGTTCTGTTGTTGTCTGGGAATGTAGAAACTCAAGGTCTGCCATCATCTTGCCGTTGTATTTCTGCCACTTCCTTTGATGAATTGGTGAAAAAAAAAAAAAAAAAAGTTTGAAGTATCATTGTTGTCTAAACTAACCAGGAACAAAAAAAAAATCTCTTTAACATGACCGGTTCCAATCACTCTCATTCAAATCAAACCTCATGGACAAGGATTTTCCGATCTTCCGTTTCGACTAAACCGCCCACGAGGTTACACGAGTTCCTGACCCATGCGATCATGCGAGTGTTAAATGTGTACGTTCTGCATCGATGCCCCTCAGCCGGTTATTATTAGCTCGCAGTGCCAACACCTTCCGTTAATCTTCAGGCTTGACCGTTCAGCATTAGCAGATGTCCCGGCCATGTCTGACCTGTCTGATCCCGGCTTTAGACGCCGCCTAATTAATCAAGATCAATGATGTTCTGAAATCGACTTTAGGTTTGTCTAAAAGCAACTTTTTTTTGTTTTGTTTTTTTATGCAAGAAAGATTTAATACAAGGAAGAACATGAGATAAATAAAAAAAAATGTAAGTAAAAAAAAAATTATTGTTGGGGAAGAAAACACACACATTTACAACCTGTTACTCTAATGTTATTTTATTTAATGTATTGTATTTATAGTACACTTATTAACTTATTGTACGCCTTTGCTATCTTTTTTTCCTTTTCTATTCCAAAAATATCAAGAATTATCGGCAATAATTTTTTATCCTATCATTCGTTTTAAGAAACTCAGCTATAAAATTTTACACTACTACTTATATACTACTTTTATACTGCTAATACTTTTCTACTACTTTGTATTTAGAATTATATATAAACTCTAATTCTATAGAGTGCGAGTATAACACGACTACATTCTCAGAAATCCGTACTGTTTGGTGGTTTCTTGCGATAACGATAAGCGCGTCATAGCTCCTTGTCCGTACTCTATAAGAAACCTTCCAACACCAAGCTATCTCCTGCTACTGATCTTGATCCTGTCCAGACCTCCAGACCTCCTGAACAAGCATGAGCATTATCATCACCCTGCTGTTCGCTCGTCTTCTCTCAAAGCCACAAATCACTCCAGAGAGAGAGAGAGAGAGAGAGAGAGAGAGAGAGAGAAAATCACAATGTGGGCCAAGAGCATCCCGGGGACAAAACATGAGGACCGTGGGATTTTTCTCAAGCAAGCTAAAGCGAAGCACCTTGTTGAAATTTGCATCTTAATGAAACGTATAGGCGAGCTTATATGAAGCACGGTCCAGATGATTGTCTGTTAAGCATAGAAAGTCGTCCGATTTGGATACAGACGTTCTGGAAAGTCTATCGCTCAGAGATTCATGAGCTCTGACAAGTGTTTCTGGGTTTGTTGTCTCAGGAGAGCTGTTAGTAACAGCCCAAGGCACGGATCTGGGGAGGGCCCAATTACAGGCCCATTTAAAACCGAGCGCTGGCAAGACCACCTCGCAGGGAGTGCACGCCTTTCTCAGATTATTAGGTCTTGTTTTTTGTTTTTTTTTAACAAGGCAATCCACAACAGCGGCGGCGGTGGCTGCGGCAGCAGGGAATAAGCAATAACCTTGTTCAGCAAAAAAACTAATGAAAAGCAAAGCAATGATTTGGGCGGAGGATCTGGCTTGCTCAAGCACTCCATATTGTGATCCGAATATCTTTTGCCATGTGTAGTTCAAGTGAAGGATTAAAAAAAAAAAAAAATAAAATACTAAACAAGTAACAACATGCACATTTCAATGCTGGTTAATCCGACAACGAGAAGTTCCAAGCGTGTAATCATAATTACTTTTTATCATTTGTGAGGTTGAAGGATTTTCCAGCAAAACAAGATAAATCACAACTGGGGTTGTTAAAACCAATGAGACGTTTACTCTGGTAATTTAGTCACCCTAATTACAGCCGACTACACACACACACACACACACCAACACAACTGAAACATTCATGAGTTTTAATAGACATTTTTAAAACCCTATGTGTCTTGATCACAAACCGGAATAAACCACATGACTCCAAAGAGCTGAAGAAAGGGCATGAGACAACAATGAAGGTCTTTTCTCTTGACTTATGGGAAATGCAAACGGTGTAACGTGACCGCGACGTGACCCCCCCAGGCGGAGTATCGAACCCGTATAGCGATCGCAGGGGGTCTTGCGTCTTTTCAGTGATACTGAAAGTCACTGTTTTACATCTGAATGAAACCGATAAATCTTAATGAAGCAAACAAAAAACAAATCAGGATATTTCTTCAAGATAACACAACAAATTATTTTTTTATTCGTAACTTGGAACAATGAATGATTTCAATATAATATCACAAATAAAAAAAATAAAAAAACACTTGTACGATGTCTTATAGCGTTTACTGAAACTACATCTTCAGCACGAAAAGACGCTACCATGAAAAGCTGCAAAGAAAAAAAAACTATTTAAACGATTATGCAACTTAATCGATCTTTAGGCGATCAGTTTTTTTTTTCCGATTCCGAATCGATTCACAATTTAGGGAAAATTGTGAACGTTAAATAGTCTAAAACTCACTAATTCCTTCAAACATTACCACAGCTTCTTTAAAAACGACAGACCGCTTGTATCTTCTGCAAATACTCATGTTTTGCGAGAGTATCACTTCTTTTTATTCTTCTTTTCAGTTTATATGCAGTTAAGGTAATACCGCCACCTACTGTACTGGAGTATAGAGTGTACGAGACATGACATTGAAATAGTTTATAATGATAATAATTAACAAGTCATGCAGCATTTTAGTACTAATTAGATACTTTTAGTGGTTTATAATATTTAATACAATGAACATTAATGTTAAAATTACAGGGACGGCATAGCGGTGGCGTATCGGTTAGCACTGTGGCGTAGCACCTCCAGGGTTGACGGTTCGCATGGAGTTCTTTCATGTTCTCCAAGTGCTGATTGGTGTTCCCACATTGCCCGTAAATGTGTGAGTGTATGGTGTGTGCATGTGTTTGCCCTGCGGTGGATTGGCACCCTGTCCAGGGTGTACCCCGCCTTGTGCCCGAAGTTTCCTGGAATAGCCTGCAGGCTTCCTGCAACATTGTAGAGGATAAGCAGTACAGAATGAAAAATCACCATACCCAAGATTTCAAATCGAATCAACAGTCTGGCTACGATTGCCAGTTCAACTGAACGAGGTGAAAGTTTCGGTAAAACCATCCTGAGTCAGTCCATACACACTGTTGCTATGGAACGTTTCCCTTTATCACTGTTTGAATTGATTGGGCTTTTTTTTTTTGTTGTTTGTTGCTTTCCATTGACGCATTACTCAGCATTTCACAGCACGCTTTAAATTCCAGCAAGGAATCACACGCGGTAGCAGCAAGGTGCTCCGCCCGACAGGAAGTCGACTTGTCAACTTTACTGGGTGGCGTTGTTATTATTTGAAAGCTGCTGGCGTTGTAGGAACAGAAAGAGACATGCCCTGCTGCAGGTAGTGCACTCCCCATGTGAGAAGATCAGACGAAGCAAACGGAGCATGCCAAGAATTCAACACGTATCCCTGTATACCGCGGATGTTGTCACGTTGCCGTGTAACCCAAAGAGCAAGAGTTATATCTTATATACAACGGTGCTCTCGCGCAGAAAACCACATAAAGGCTTCTTTTGTAATGCACTCTGCATTGTAAGTGGCGGCACAGGCAGAAACTGACGTTCCTTTGTTTGTGAGTTTCACCTGCAAGTACGGCTGATGATGATGAAGCAATTTACCAGCTCCGATTTTAGCCGCGTGGAACGTTCTCACGGACAACAAAGTCTGGGAAAATGTACATATAATCTCCACGAATCACGCGCCGGAGTGTGTTATGGTCACAGTAACATTAAGGACTTAAGATTCTAAGGTTGTTAGGGATCGTTTCCGAGAACACTCGACCCCAAAGTCTGGTCCATTTACACCAGTGAGAACACAATCATTCCACGCTCAGGAACCGTGCCATGCCAAGTCCGCCAGAAAAGGTGGTCTCAAAAATGATATGGCGTACTCAGGCATTGATTGAGCCAGATACGGAAGAAAATTGAACGCTGATACAACAGGAAGGCTCACGAGAGCGTTGCGCTTGACATTTTTCAAACCAACTAGGTGCTTACTGCCACCTGCAGTATTGGAGGGTTCCCAAGAACGGAGAGCAAACATAATGTGAATGCCGACCACTAGGGGAAGTGGAGAGCAATCATTCCTGGGCATGGCACTTTTAAAAGGTGTTCATGGTGCAAAAACAAGAAAAATTATGAACCAAAACAGCCAAGCATCATGTCAGGACGTTTGGAACTGGCCATCTTGCCGAGACCGAAGGAACCATAAATAACTACAAATTTTGAGACATCAAAGAAAAAAAATCTAATTTTCACCTTCCTTCATAATAATTCATTAGAGGGTCAGCGTTGTGATCTAAATGCTACTGAAACCTGCAGAATTATTATAAAGTGGTTACTAAATGATGCGTCCTGAGTGCTTTGGGATAAGTTACAGTGCGATAACTGGTTTACATAATAGACGGAGAAATTGATTTTAAGTTAGTTAGTTGATATGTTACCCATTTAAAGTGGGTTTTATTTAACTTTTTGTATAATGGACAGGTTGCAAAAATTTCTAATTAAAAAATTTAATAAAAACATTTAACTGTTAAAATGCCAAAGTTTTCATTCAGTGTTTAGGCAAAATTTATGGAAGGAGTCTCCAGTATCAGCACTTTGCAACAGCAAGTTTTCCACTGTGGGGAAAAAAAAAAACTGTCTTTAGGACAGAACAAGTTTAAGTTTTTTTTTTTTTTTTTTGTCAAAACTGTGATATAAGAGTGATATAAGAGAAATGAAGCGCTTTGTGCCATGCTGTGGGAAAATAATCTGCTTTACGTCAGCCTGTCTCACACTCTGCGTTAAGTGGATTATTTTTCTAAAACCAGCACGGCCTGTCCGCGTGTTAATCCACGTGTTATAAATTGCTTTCTAATAATTCGGGATGTATGCGTACTCACGATTGTAAATTATTTTATTATGAAATTAAAGCTTTAGTCATTACAGGCTTAATGAAATTAACTTCCACCCATGAGTTAATCAATCATTTAAGTTAAGTTATTAACTTAATGTCTCTACGACTCGATCAGAGAGAGATCGAGCTGAGCAGCCGTCATGTACTCGACTGGAACACGACCACACCTTCAATCTTTTTATTCTCTCCGGCAATTCCTTCTGAGTAGACTATGTGTGTGTGTGTGTGTGTGTGTGTGTGTGTGCTTGTGCGTATAAACCTGTTATGTAACCTCAGCTCTTAAAGTAGGGAGTGTAAGGGAGATAAGTAAGGAATAAAGCAGTTGGAGGAGTCGCTGTCACTGTCTCACCTTGCAGTTGATTAATTATTTTCCTCCTGACGACGATCCTGAAGTGTTTTATTCCGCTTCCACAACTTCTACACAGAGAAAGTCACCGCGTCAACGAGTCCACACCCTGTTTCCTTGTTACCGTGGAAACGCGAACGTATTAGAACAAGGGCTTTCGAATCGAACTGGAATTACTGAAAGTAATAAACGTGAAGTGGCGAGCCGCACGGCAGAACACTAACAGCACAATTTATTTTCCTTTTTTTTTTGCATAAGAGAAAACTGTCAAAAACAAAAGGCAGAGCCATAAACCCTATAAAGACTTTTATGCAAAGTTTGGTTTGGCATCAGCAATAAAACGTTAAACACAACACATCCGAGGTGCGTTACACATCCTGATCAGCACCATCTCTCTCTCACACACACACACACACACACTACTGAACTACACAAACAAGTACAAGATATCAGCTTTTCACAGGAGCAGTGATCTAATTATCTAAAATTACAAGCACGCATCTTCCCAGGTTCAAATGATTAAAAATTAGCGAGGGACTGAAATTTCAGCCCCTGAGAATTCTTTTTACATTTTTAGAAATTGCTATTTTAATCTAATACTTTGCAAAAAAAAAAAAAAAAAAAAAAACATTATTATAATGAAAATATAATTGTCCCAGTTACGTTTTATTAAAAAAAAAAATTTTCATTAAATTACATTTTAATTTACATTTGTTCTTTTAGGGCATTTTAATCAGGTAAATAAGCAAGATATTAATGTAAATATTAATGATTAATGTAAATATTATATATTTAAATTAATATACAGAATTAAACAATCATAATAAAATTCAAATAATACAACACCAATTTTTTTATTATTGTAATAAATATAAATAATTTTATATTTTTTTAATCTAAATTACCTTGTAGCCTTTTCATATTATTCATGTTTTATCTTTTTTTCGCTCTCGACTCTGCGGAGCTTTCGAACCAGCTCATCTTTGCTGAGTCGGAGGAGTTCTTCGTCTGAGATTTTGCTTAAATCCTCCCTCGGGATATCGGTCACATTTTTTGCCATATTCCTTCGTGTGGAACGGATGGTGACAAGAGGAAGATGATGGAGAGCTAATGATGCCTACATAGATGCAGGGGATCTAAAATCACACCCATGGCATTTGAAGATGAATCCAAGAAGTGAGGAAAGTGGAAGTTTGATTTCTAAACTTTTCCTTTTAAAAATCCTTCATCCCAACAAGGTCAGATCTTTAATCAGACTTTCTATGGTTGGACATAACCTGCAATAATGAGAAAATAAGGTGAGCCTGAATCACTGCAGTGGACGCAGAGATTAGGTTGCCAGATTGGGATGACTGGTACCTAGTTAACGTGTTTATTAAAAACTCAAATTCACAATGCAATGTTTTTAGAAACTATCGCACTCCTTCTCCTAAGCGCAGGAATATTTTGTCCGTTTTTTATTTGTATAACAGAGATATACACCATGCTGAAATTACCCCAATCTGGCAATTCAGCAAAAACATAACTATTTTTTTTTTTTTTATAAAAATAAAATAATAACAAATTACTTAAAATTATAAAATAAAAATAAGATCAAATAAATATTATAAATTTTTTTAAACTTATTTTAGAATTTCAGGTTTCCGCCTGGAATTTTCAGCTTTTAATGCATCACTATTAGAAATAATAATAAAAAAAAGACACATACAGTAGAAACTTTTGCACTTTCACCTGCTCTACAAATATTCACAAAATTGCTAATTAGAAAGCGACCCTGCGTTCTCCTGCTAGGTGAAGTAGCAGCTACTTAGGGCAAATCTAGATCTGTATAAGAGTTCATTTTGAGTTACCACACCTTGATTATTTCACGACAGTCACAGCTGGATGAATTTTGTCAGAAATTGTTCGAAAAATACTTTACGACAAAAATGAAGCCTCTGGTTTGTTTACATCTTATATTCTCTCTCTCTGTCGAGTACAATCTTAAATTTATTTATAAAGTCTAGCTAAAATCAATCTCGACTGACTGGCAATGCTAAACTAATCTATAAAATAAAAATCGAAAGTGCGGTAGGACAAAAGTTATAGCCCCCTATAAATCGAAGAGGTCTGCTTATCTATGTTAGCTGACACACTGCATTACTGGATTTTTACCATGTAGTAGTTATTTAGTTGGATTTCACAACTTTCTTGCCTTTTACGGAATTTTGTGGGTGGAGTTAGAGGCAAATAAGCTAAATACGTCAGATTTATCAACAGGAAAATCATTTATAAACCTGTTGCTTTAAAAGTACAAAACATTTACTTTACCAGAGGATTGTTAAACGAGGACATTTGTTACCGTAGCAACCACAAGATGCTAAATTTGCTAAATTAACAAGCGATTAAAAGTGCCGCTTTAACTCTAACATTTAGACCTCTTAAATTCTTTATCACAGATATTTTTAACACCCGGATCAGCTCTTCATTTATAACCGTTAACAACCCCACATTTATAAGCAGTCTGCTGAGGGGAGTGTGTGTTCCAGTGAAGTGTCTGCAGGGTGAATTTACAGCGCAGTGCACAGCCACGGACCGCATTAAATCCTCATTAGACCTGACTTCACAAGCCATGCTAATTAGTGCGGTGCCATCTGCACAGTCAGGCGGCTGTGTGCTAAAGCCGTCTCGCACGGCCATGTGCAAACACCGCCTCGTGCGCCCAGTAAAACCCAGCCACGGGTCCATGCACCGTTTCCAGGGTTACTCCCCGGAGATGAGTGAAGGCATCTCACATTATCTGTCTTGTTAAGTTCCTCTGCTCGCTGATGAGAATTGGTGTTAAAAGGCTTTTCCAAACACACACACACACATATATACACAGGTGTACATTTGAGGACGTCTCTACGACGCCAGATGTGCATCACTGTACATAAGGTTGCTGACAAAAAGCCATGACATTTCATAAGAGGTTGTATATAAAAGGTCGTAACTTGTCAATGGTAAACTGAAGAAATGTCAGACCACGAGACAGGTATGAAGATTCCAGAATGGGAATGTAAAAGGAATTTGTGTGTAAACAGAGAGCGGACTGCGCTTCACTTACCGTTCAGTCCGTTCGGTATGCTCCTGTGGTGGTGGTTAGTCGAAAGATCATCCATGGATCTTCTAACTGCTGCCATCTTGCCCTCGACAGGTTTGTGCCCATGACCGTGATGGTGGTCCGGGCTTCCAGCGCTCCCCGTGCTGGACGTACTGCTTCCGTCCCCAACGTCCCTCACGTTATTCGTGCCTCCGTTCAGGTTGGTCAAGCTGGACTGGCTGTCTATAGAGCTCCTCGACCCGGCGCCGTTCCTCTCCTCCTCCAGCATCACGATGATCTCCTTTAGCTCCACGTTCTCGTGCATGATGGCCTCCTGATTGACCTCCAGCTCCTTTAGTTTCTGCTGATAGAATCCGACCTCCTTCCAGACCACGCTGGCCGTGTACCTGCCGAAGCGCTGCCACTCCCGCGACAGCTTCTTGCCCTTTTGCCGGTCGTCATCCAGAAAGCAGCACAGCTCCCTGAGCTCCTGGTTGTCGTCCTGCAGCTTCTGGTTGACTTCTTTCAAATTCCGGATCTCGTGCAGGTGCACCTGGAGCCTACGGTTCACGTCTCGCATCATGTTCCCGTGCTCCACCATGAGGCTGATCTTTTCGCTCTCGACTCTGCGGAGCTTTCGAACCAGCTCATCTTTGCTGAGTCGGAGGAGTTCTTCGTCTGAGATTTTGCTTAAATCCTCCCTCGGGATATCGGTCACATTTTTTGCCATATTCCTTCGTGTGGAACGGATGGTGACAAGAGGAAGATGATGGAGAGCTAATGATGCCTACATAGATGCAGGGGATCTAAAATCACACCCATGGCATTTGAAGATGAATCCAAGAAGTGAGGAAAGTGGAAGTTTGATTTCTAAACTTTTCCTTTTAAAAATCCTTCATCCCAACAAGGTCAGATCTTTAATCAGACTTTCTATGGTTGGACATAACCTGCAATAATGAGAAAATAAGGTGAGCCTGAATCACTGCAGTGGATGCAGAGATTAGGTTGCCAGATTGGGATGACTGGTACCTAGTTAACGTGTTTATTAAAAACTCAAATTCACAATGCAATGTTTTTAGAAACTATCGCACTCCTTCTCCTAAGCGCAGGAATATTTTGTCCGTTTTTTATTTGTATAACAGAGATATACACCATGCTGAAATTACCCCAATCTGGCAATTCAGCAAAAACATAACTATTCAGTTATCCCACATTCTTCACTCTCCTAATTTAACACAGATGATGCAAAATATACTGTTAATCACGATTTAATAGAACACAACTCATTTCACCTGTCCACGGTTTTGGTTTTCAATGAAAAAGAGAGAAAGAATAAAACGAAAATGTCACACTTGGGACGGAAAGGCAGTTCAGCGCTGAGCGGCGACACTTTAAACCGAAAGAGAGATTTCTTACCGTTCTATGTGTCTATTCCATATTTTCCAACTCCGTCCAAATATCTCCTTTAACCTTTATAATAGAAAGAAACGTGCACAGAGAGCGGCTTATGTAAACCTCCGCGCGAGCGAGCAGGTAGGTACCGCGCGCGCGCGAGAGAGAGAGAGAGAGAGAGAGACAGTAACCGTACAGCCTCCTGAAGCGCAGTGAGAACTCTTAAAGAGACAGGAGCCTTAAAATTCCCACAGACCTGCAACCATGTGGCCCCGCCCACCGCTCGTCATACGTACGCTAAAAACATCAAACTTAGCGAGCGTAGCGCTGTCCAGTTCGCAATTTTTGAAAAATTGTTCTTTAAGGAATAAACAAAACCGTTGGCATATTTAGTTCGATTTAAAATAAACAAAACAAACAAAACTGATGTCATATTTTGTTCATTTAATTTGAGAATTTGACTGCTTTACGCGTACGCTATGTTTTATGTTTTAGCGTTTCAATTTAGAATATTTTTTTTTATTCTGTAATTAATAAACAAAACTGCTGCCATATTTCATTTGATTTAAAATAAACAAAACATAAACAAACCCGATGCCATATTTTGTTTGATTTAAATAAAACATTTGACCGGGCAACGCGTATGGGTCCGTGTACTTTTCGGTATTTGATGTTTCTTTTTATAAACAAGAATCAAAAAATTGAAATTAAAGTTATATTTGTTTTTTATTTTCAAATGTCAGACACCATTTTAAAATTACACCTGATTTTCCAACTTTGAATAAAGAAAATAGCAGTTTTCATTTTTCATTTTTGTTTTATTTTAATTACAAGTCAAATAAGCATCTATTTTCTTTTTTTCTTTTTCTTTTTTAAACAAAAATTTCAAATACCAAAACATACACGGACCAGTAGGCTATGTTTTACGTTTTCACATTTCAATTCACAATTTAAATCGAAAAAAAAAAAGATTTAAAAAATGATTCTGTCATCTACAAAACCGCCGCCACAGTTTGTTTGATTTAAATTGAGAATTTGACTGCGCTATGTTTACGCTATGTTTTACGTTTTTGCACTTCAATTCACAATATAAATCTTTAAAAAAAAAAAAAAGGTTTTGAAAAATTATTCTGTAAGGAATATACAAAACCAGTGGCATATTTTATTCAATGTGTTGGTGAGTTTGACAGCGCTATGCGTATTGACACACAAACCGGGCGTGTTATTGCTGTCGTATAACAGTGTGGTATTGAATCACAGGATTAGATTTAAAATAGAATATAAATGAATATAAATGCATAGTCTATACATTTTAATAATCTGATATAGTTTATTCTTTAAATCTTTGCAAGTTTGCAAACATAACCTACAAGAACAAATCTACACCTGTGAAATCATAAATTAACTGTGAGTGAAGTCCAGGTAGGTGAGTCCATGTGTATAAAAGCATGGCATGGCAAGAAGTTTTTATGTACTCTATTAGAAAGAGTTTACTCGCTAGCATTTGCATGTCAAGCGGCACCATTTTTTTTTCTAAAGGTCTCTTTATGGCTGCAATAACATAAGTGATAACGGGGCTATAAACAGACTATAAACTTTGTTAATTGTTACCGCAGAAATGCTAACAACTTATCTGTTAGAAAGAAACTTGGAAGGTCTTGGAACATCTTCAGCACACTTTACTGTTACTTTAATTCATGACTCTAAAACACTTCACTTCACACAAACCCTTTGTTGATCATTTTCCTGTAAGAGCATACCTGTATTGGGTTTTATTCCTTTCATAACAACTTATACCACAAGTATTTGTACATCTTTTATCGACTTGTCATATGTCTGGTGGTTAATCCTGGAAGTAGAAATTGTGTAAATATTTACTGTAGTACTTTAAGAAGTAGGTAAATATTTTGCCCGTATGGAAATGCAGTAGGCTTCAATTGCGTGGCACTGTGGCTTTGCACCTCCAGGATCGAGGGTTTGATTCCCACCTTGGAATGGAGTGAGTGGAGTTTGCATGTTCTCCTTGTGCCTGGTGGGTTTCCTCCCACAAGTTGTTTCTAGAGTAAAGATTAAGTATTAGAAAGATTACATAAATGTAAACCTGTGATTCATGCAGTGATGGCTAATTGGTATTTGTGTGTGAATGAGTGTGGGAGTGTGTCTGTGTGTGTGTGTGTGTGTGTGTGTGTGGCCTGCGATGGATTGGCACCCTGTGCAGGGTGTACCCAGCCTCATGCTCGAAGTCTCCTGTGATAAACAATATAGAAAATGAATGGACGAATGAATTAATGAGTTGGCTTCATCTAAGTGCAATGATCGCCCTCTGGTGGCCAAAGTGTATACGATAATTTTGTAGCGTTTCTTATAATTGAAAAGCTGCATCCTCTATGGGAAATTGACTTTACCATTTAATGCCTTAAGAAGAGCATGTCATACTTTAAAAAAT
Source organism: Clarias magur (assembly GCA_013621035.1). Lineage (NCBI taxonomy): Eukaryota > Metazoa > Chordata > Actinopteri > Siluriformes > Clariidae > Clarias > Clarias magur. The sequence continues at coordinate 1,125,387 of QNUK01000127.1, read as the reverse complement.
AAATCAAAGTGGTGCTAGAATGGTGATGAAACAAGTCTGTTAATAATCGCATTTCTTTCTAAACCCGTGATGCACGTATAGTATGAATGACGTGGCCTAGGGTTCAAATTTCAAACTTCTTGCCATGCTTTTTTACACATGGAGTCACCTACCTGGACTTCACTCACATTTAATTTATGATTTCACAAGTATCGAGTCTTTCTTTTGGGTCATGTTTGCAAACTTGCAAAGATATAGAGAAAAAAGTATATCAGATTATTAAAATGTATAGACTATGGATTTTAAATTGTACTTTTTTGATTTGATAAAATCCCATAATATTTTAATCCAAAATAAGAGTACCATGATATTAATGTTAATGTGACCACTTGAAAAATATCGATACCTGCCAAAATCAGATAACACTTATGTAACAGCGTGTATCTAAACATAAAACTCCAAAGTACTTATTTTGAATCCAGTCTGAGATCTGTTCCTGTGTTGTTTATTTATCTGCTGGGGTTAATGTTGATCGTGTGATTTAAAGCTAAATATTAAGCCCTTCTTGGGTCAAATGGTCTCCTCATGGTTGTTGGATCAACCAGTACAATGTTACTATTCACAGTGTAAAAGTTCACTTAAGGATCTTTGAGTTAATCTATAATTTGTGCTCTAGATAAACAAACACTGGATTTTCAGTACTAGAAAAGGTCACTGGGGTATGGGACATTTCACGCATTTATGAATCAATGCATCTTCAATAAAAAAAGTTTGTTACTGAACATGTGCTCAACACATCTATAATGGTAGTTCTGCAAAGGTATTGGCTGAAAGAGAAATTAATTTCAGTGGCTTTTGGGAAAACACTAAATAAAAATAATCTATAACATTATTTTTCTAGAAAAAATAAATTGATAGTCCAGATGTGACACGTTCATGCATTTTCAGGGCATGTTAGACAGAAGTAGAAGCATTGATGATGTACACAACATAAGTATTTAGAACATTTGTAAAAATGTGTGTATTTGTAACTGTCATGATGTACAGAAGGTGATATTTACAACATAATAACATCTAAATGGATCCCGTGTGTCTTTTTTTTTTTTTACAGACTCCTCCTACGACTGCTCCAGTTCTTTGAAGAAATTATAGAATTTTGAAAATATGGAAATAATTCATTTGTTGTGAAATAACCAAAGTATATTTCTACAAATTATAAGTCTTATAAACTCTATTCTATTCCATTCTGTCATACATGTCCTGTTCTCCTGTGTTCTGCTCCTCTGTCCACTCCAGTCTCTTCTGTTCACCTGTTTTTCCCCTGTTCTCCAAATGTTTGGGGTTCCAGGGAGGCCAGCGTTTCAGACGTGAAGCAGGCAGTCCAATCATGGTTCTGGCCTACTGAGAAAATTTTCTACTCTAATGGTATCCAAGCACTAGTCAAATGCTGGGATAGGGGATTATATAAATGAATAAAGGCAGTTTTTACTCTCATAACTCCCATTCACAAATTAAAGTCCCAATTTGACCTGAACGCCCCTTGAATTATTCTCTATTCTACTCTATCTAGCTTTTTTACTCTCCTTTGTTCCACTTTATCCTAGTCTACCGTAGTCTATTCTTTTCTCAAATCTATTACACTCTCCTCTGTTATACTTTACATTAGCCTACTCTCTTCTGAGTCTACTCAACTCTAATCTCTTTCAAAAAAATCTTTCTATCTGTATATTCCTTATTGTAATAATACCCTATGCTTTTCTAGTGTACTCTATCCTCACTCACTCACATCATCTATACCACTTTATCCTGTGTACAAGGTCGCTAGAGGCCTGCAGCCTATCCCAGAAGACTCGGGGGAGATCCATCTCGGGGCACACACACTCACACGCTCGTTTACACACTATGGATGCCAATTAGCCTAACCTGCATGTCTTTGGACGGTGGGGGGTGGGGGGGAAGATACCTACTGTACCAAGCACGCGGACAACAAGCAAACTCCATGCACACAGGCCCGAGACGGGAATCGAACCCAAACACTGGAAGGGCAAGGCGACAATGCTAACCAGTAAACCACCTCCAATCGTACTCCACTCAATTTCATTCTAATTGTCTCCTAATCTATTGTTACTCTTTTTTTTTCCTATTCCACTCAGAGCTATTTTATATTATAGTACTTTAAGGTCTGTAGTTTTTTTTTCTTCCTCACTCACTCACTCATCATCTATACCGCTTAATCCTGTATTCAGGGTCACGGGGGCCTGGAGCCTATCCCAGGAGACTTAGGGCACATGGCAGGGTACACCCTGGACAGGGTGCCAATTCATCGCAGGGCACACAGACATACACACACTCATTCACACACTAAGGGCAATTTGGGAACGCCAATTAGCCTAACCTACATGTCTTTGGACTGTGGGAGGAAACCGGAGGACCCGGAGGAAACCCACCCAGCACGGGGAGAACATGCAAACTCCATGCACACAGGCCCGAGACGGGAATCGAACCCAAACATTGGAGGGGCAAGGCGACAATGCTAACCAGTAAACCACCTCCAATCGTACTCCACTCAATTTCAATTCTAATTGTCTCCTAATCTATTGTTACTCTTTTTTTTCCTATTCCACTCAGAGCTATTTTATATTATAGTACTTTAATTTCTGTAGTTTTTTCTTTCTTCCTAGAATACATAAAATCTATTCTATTCTGATAGTCTGGGAACTTTTCATTGTTTTTTTATCCAACACATTTTGATGTAAGCTACAGTAACATGTCCTTGAGCACACTGTACGGACCTCGAGGAGGAGAAAGCGAATACCCACTGCAGGAAGTGTGTTCATTTTTTCCCCCCCCGAATGGTGTAAGTGTAAAAACAGCCCGGGAACAACAGGGCCAGATCATTTACATTACACACTCTTCCGTGCAGCTCTGCGCTTCAGCCGGTTCAAAGTGCAGTGAGGACAGACAGCGCAGCGGAGCCTCTTGCGTAACTGCCGCACGCAACCCCTCGCGCGCGCGTGTCTCTGAAGTTTTGGCTGTAATTAAAGGAAACACGATGCGCCGTCCGGTTTTGCTGTGTTTGTCGGGGTTGCTGTTGTGTTTCGCAGCTGTGCGCCCTCACCCGCAGTGTCTGGACTTCAAGCCGCCGTTTCAGCCGCTGCAGGAGCTGCAGTTCTGCGCCATGTACAAGCACTTCGGCTGCTGCGACTTCGCCAGAGACCAGGAGCTCATGAAGAAGTTCTACCGCATCATGGACAACTTCGACTATTACGGCTATGCGAACTGCGCCGGGTACGTGCAAGACCTCCTGTGCCAGGTTGGTGGACAAAACACATACACAGATATGATGTTAGTGCTACATTCATAGGTAAAAGTTAAAGGAAATTACATAAATTGATATTATTCATAGCGGTATTATTATTATTATTATTATTATTATTATTATTATTAGTGGTGGTTTACTTCTTCCCACTGTCGCCTTGCTTCTCCAAGGTTGTGGGATCAAATGTCACCTCCCAGTGTGTGTGGAGTTTGCATGTTCTCCCCATGCTTTGCGGGTTTCCTTCAGGTAATCTGGTTTCCTCCCAAAGTACGAAGTGTGTTTGCGTGTGCTTGTGCCCTACAATGGATTGGCACCCCATCCTGCCATGTGCCCTAAGTTCCTGAGATAGGCTCAAAGCCCCACTGGGACACTGCACATGGATAAGCGATATGGAAGATGGTTGTCTTGTTATTATTATTATTATTATTGGTGGCTCACTCATTACCACTGTTGGCTCACACCTCCAGGGTTGTGGGTTCAAATCTCACCTCAAAGTCTTAAGAGTCTGCATATTCTCCCAGTGCTCTGGGTTTCCTTCAGGTAATCTGGTTTTCTCCCACCATACAAAGCCAATACCATGTGGGACAATACAAGTGTGCTTGTGCCCTATGATGGGTTGGCATCTCATCCAGGATGTACCCTGCCTTGTGCCCTCATTTCCTTGGGCAGTCTCCAGGCCCCACTGCAACTGTACCATAGATTAGCTATATGAATGATGGATGTCATCTTCTTCTTCTATTATTATTATTATTATTATTATTATTATTGCAATTTAAATATTATTATTACATTATTAAACTATTATTACAATACATGGTTTCAAGTAATATAGCCTAATTGTAGATTTTCATTAAAGTGACTATTCAGTCATAAAGCTTGTTGAGAAAGGTTCCCCGAAGGATACTCCAAAGGGTTCACATCTCTAAAACAATGCTACAAACTGCTAGTGTAAATACATTGACTGTCCTGTTTCCCCCCCCTGGATTTACACTCTGCTTGTACTGAACACCCTTTTACCACACTTGTCTTCAAACATGTGTAACTGGCCTATGATCCCGCTTTCTGGCACCACTCAAAAAGGATGGATGCCATTTTGCGATGCAATTCTGTTTCTTCTCAGGAAACCAGATGGAGTTTTTCCTCACCGCAGTCACCACTGATCAGTTCACTGGGGATCAAACTCTACAAATCTGTTTTGAACTGGGTTCTTCATTTTGCGCCTCAAGAGAACCTCTGGCCGTGTTTTTAGCCCCTAAAACCAGAAGGTTTCCTTGTACTGTAGATCACTTGTAGAACCCTAGAACAGTTTATAACACAAAGAACCCATGAGAAAACATTGCATGCAGTCTGCTAAAATCCAGACCTTACTGTCTAAACCTCACTGATTCCTGATGGCCTCTAAAGCACATTTTACAAGAATGCGTGGGACCTGAAGGACCGATTTCCAGCTGCGAATCTTATGTCAGTGTCTTAAATAAATAGAAGTTGAGTAAAAGGGGAAACTATTTTATTTGCTAAGAAATCCCGTGCTATTCTGTCTGCCACAATGTGTTCCACTCATTTATTTTGTCTTTCATAGGACAAGCTGTCACTTTACCTAAAACCAAAACAATGAACATTTCCAATGACTTATATGGGATTATCTTATCTCTGGTTAAGCAGAAAAAAACAAAATAATTGTCTGCTGCTACATGCTGAGTTTGCACTTGTATATGATTCTTGGCCTGATTAGTCTATTTTAGAATCCAGATCTTATCAGGGTTATCTCTTCCACTGCTGTGATCAAACAGTCATTAGCTTTAAGGAGTAGCACATCATTTGTGCACGTGCAGAACAAATGTATTGGCCATTGTCCAATTCCCTGAGCTCCCTGCTCACTCTTCCTGTTTTCCCTGGTTTAGGAATGTTCACCGTACGCCGCTCATCTTTTTGATGCCGAAGATCCCAACACACCCCTGAGATCCATTCCAGGACTCTGTCCAGATTACTGCTCCATCTTCTACTCTAAATGCAGATCCGCTGTCCCTCTGCTATCAGAAGACCCACGTCTGTCACAACTAGAACACGACCACACCAGAATCTGTCAGTATCTGGAGCTTGATGATCCAGACTACTGCTTCCCTCACGTCCTGAGCAACGAGGCTTTAAACAAAAACCTGGGACGCGTTACCGCAGATACAGACGGCTGCCTCCAGCTGTGCTTGGAGGAATTCGCTAACGGACTTAGGAACCCTTTGGCTATGGTGCACGCCAACGACGGCACCCACAGGTTTTTCATCGCCGAGCAAGTCGGCCTGGTTTGGGTGTATCTCCCGGACAAGTCGAAGTTGGAGAAGCCGTTTCTGAACCTCACAAAGGCTGTGTTGACGTCTCCGTGGGAAGGAGATGAACGGGGATTCCTGGGTCTCACTTTCCATCCCAGGTTTAAGTACAATGGAAAGCTGTACGTCTACTACTCCATAGAGGTGGGCGTTGACGAGAGGATCCGAATCAGCGAGTTTCGGATCTCTACCACAGATATGAACGTTGTTGATCATACTTCTGAAAGGTAAGATCTTCTACTGAATCATGCACATAACCTCAGAGTAAAAGAGATATCTGATTTCATCGGGAAGGAATTTTCTGCGCTCTGAACGCCACAAAACTGCATGAAATCAGATTTTTTTCCCCCCTATCAGATTCAAGCCAAACCAATTCGACCACTGCATGCAGTTTTCTTATTATTATTATCAAGTGCATGGAACTTCTTCATGTCAGTATTCATGACCATGGAATAGATTGTCAAAATATCTGAGCATTAAAGATACAATAGTCAACGTTCTTTATTTTTTACTTCTCCAAATAGCACTGGAAGTTGCAGTATGTGGAACATGATTAAAAAATAATAATAATGGACTGAGCTGTCGCCTTGGCAAAAGTTTATTAAGTCAGCAAAAAGATATAAAAATGCTTTTTGAAAAACACTTGGGGCTTCAAGAACAGGAGTGAATGGGGGAATTGTGTCAAAGGGTGTCAAAGTTTATCTCAGAAAAAGAATAATCTAACCTGATGTACCTTTAAACCATGATGGAGGGTGATGCCATGGGTAAATAATCAACACTGCGTTGTGTTTTGGAACATCATCCCCACCTTCTGACCATTTATTTGCATAGTAATGAACTGTTTTGGGGTGTTTATATACTGTATATATCATGTACATCACTGACTCACTTTCTTGCTTTCTCAGAGTCATATTAGAGATCGATGAACCTGCGTCGAATCACAACGGAGGCCAGCTGCTCTTTGCTGACGATGGCTACTTGTACATCTTCACTGGTGACGGCGGCATGGCCGGAGACCCTTTTGGAAAATTTGGGAACGCGCAGAACAAGTGAGAATGAACAACAACAAAAAAAAAACTATCCTTCCTGAGTACTGGTTAATTTCTTTCAAACAAACAAGACAACAGAACATCTGATATTGTTTTATTTTATCATGTTTAGCTATTTTTTGCATACTTACAGTATAACAACAGCAAAAAAAAAAAACGTTTCTAGTTCCTGACCAATATAGACCACCGCTAAGACTGTTGTCATGGATACATCTCATATTTCAATTAATTTACATCACTGTAGATGACAAATAATAATCTTCGGTCTAAATCCTTATCATTTATATTTCTGTTTAATGTAATGCAGATAAATAGTGCGGACAGAAAGAAAAAGTGATAGGAAATAGGTCTATGCTATTTAGAATTATAATTTAAGCTTGTCGTCATGGTTACGCTGTATGATTAAAGTGATGGAAATCACGATGCACAATTCTGAAATTATTGTGACGTGTACGTATACAGAGTCAGTGAAGAAAATGCCAAAATATTGAGATAAATCATAGTGAAGTATTGAAGGAGTCTGTGGATGTTTTTTAATAAAAGATTTGAGAACCCCTGCAGTTACAGAGCTGTGTAATAAAGTGACATGAATGTAAAACTTGGAGCTGGAAAGCAAACTAATGTTGTAAATGTAATAAAGAATTAAGCTGCTGTGATGCCACTGTGGTGTCTATCTCTAGATCTGCTCTGCTGGGTAAGGTCCTCCGCATCGACGTGGACGACAACGAGAAGGGGCCGCTGTACAGAATCCCTCCTGACAACCCGTTCGTGCACGAGCGCGACGCCCGGCCCGAGGTTTACGCCTACGGAGTGAGGAACATGTGGAGGTGCTCTGTGGACAGAGGCGACCCCGTCACCAAGGACGGCAAAGGACGCCTCTTCTGCGGCGACGTGGGCCAGAATAAATACGAGGAGGTAGATATGGTGGAGAAAGGCAGGAACTATGGCTGGAGAGCAAAAGAAGGCTTCTCCTGTTATGACAAGAAACTCTGCGCCAACAGCTCTTTAGGTGGGCTTCTCGACGAAAAGGCTGTTCGAAACCGAAATAGTTCTGCCCTGTTGTGTTACAGAAATCCTTACAATGCCATTTCCTTTCTGTTTTCTCAGACGATGTGCTTCCGATTTATGCATATCCGCATAAGATGGGGAAATCAGTGACAGGAGGATACGTCTACCGAGGCTGTGAATACCCCAATTTAAATGGAATGTACATATTCGGAGACTTTATGAGCGGGTAAGTTTTACCAAAAACAAGCGAGCAAAAAAAAAAAAAAAAGCTTCTCACATTATACATGAGTGAGTGTCATATCCGAAGAAAAATCCTGTAATATCGCCATCAGTTTGATCAACTATTAAATATATCACAACATCAGTTAAATAAATGATATTCCAAATCATCAGGGTGGCGTAGTGGAACAGAACAGGTCAACAGTGCAACTAAACAGATTAGCACAAATGCAAGACCAGAACTGAACCAAGGACAAGACTATTTTTAAAGAAACTGATTAACAAATTTAGCTCAGGTTAGTGTCTCACCACCTGAGCCGAGGTGTATACCCTGACAGAGGCTCATGGAAAAACTTTACCTTTGTATGAATTCTTTTATGAATTATCTTCAGTTTATTCTAATAGTTCATTATTAAATATAAGTTATAATATAGAAGAAAAAAAAACATAGAGGTTCACCATTCGTTTGGTTCTTTATTTGCTGCTATAATGATAATTTTTCTGTTCTTGTTTATATCACGGATATGTGGTTGTCATAATAGAGCTATACAGTACATGCTCCTTCTTCACATAGGAATCAAAGGGCGTACAAACATTTGCATGCCTAACAATGTACATACTGTACTTTAAGTACTTGATCAAACTTGCATGAGGGAGTAAATATTACTCAAGGCAATTTACCCATCTACACATTATACCACTGTAAAAACATAATCCATGAGCCAAAATCGTGTGTGTTTCCTGCAGACGCTTGATGAGTCTAAAGGAGAACCGTAACACACGCCGATGGGACTACAGCGAGATCTGCATGGGCTTGGGTCGGACCTGCGCATTTCCGGGCCTCATTAACAATTACTACCCATATGTCATTTCTTTTGGTGAGGATGAAGCAGGTAGGAATAAGAAACAGTCTGTGCATCATTTCCAAATGCCACTCTGCATTTACATAGATTACAGTTAAGGATCACATAGACATCAGTGCATCTGCGTCACTTTTTATCAGTTATTTTCTTCTTGTGAAATAATCAGTCAGTACTTTATTACAGTACTTTGTTTTACTTTGTGTGATTTGTACAGAAATATAATAATGAACAGTTTTGCAAATAAGCTTAAATTCTATGTGGGTGGGTCGAAGTGTTTTTAAGGCTTATTTGTTTGAGAGAAGTCAAGAAATACATACTATATTATAAGAAATTTATTACCATATCAACATATTATACATAAGGGTAAAAAATGTTCAGGTTGACTCTATTAAATAAAAGAAATTATAATTTATTGTAGTAAAATAGACACAATATCAATATTTAAAAGCTATATAAGCGCATGCTGTATATTTCCAGTATGTGTGTATGTTGATATGTGTCCATTAACAGCCAGGGCCATAAATCTTGGAACAATCCTTATTTTCAGAGTGTAAGTGAATGTACGAAATGTCCAAAGTCACGGTATATTGTATGTGTGCATGTGGGGGTGATGGAGAAATCAGTTCTTCTTCTCCATGGACAGGATTACTGGATTATGAGGTCATCCACTTTAGTTGACCTCTGTGCTCTTCCAGGCCTTTTGCTGTTGCTGACCTTGATGTTTCATTCCTTCTTTGAAACAATGTTCCAAACTGTTGTATTGGCTGCTACCAATGTTTTTGCTCTTGCTCTCTCTCTCTCTCTCGCTCTCTCTCTTTCTCTCTGACGGGTTCATTTTAATGATAGCTAATGATGGCCTCCTTCATTCCAAGTTGAGAGTTTAAGTGAACCCATACCAAATGCAAATGAAACGTTCAGAACCACCTCCAGACCTTTCATCTGCTTCATTAGTCATGGTGTAACAAGGTAACAGGCCACACCTGGCCATGCACCTGCATATCAGCCATTTGTTCCATTATTTATGAGCCCTCCAAAATGTGTGTCTATAAAAATCTTGAGTGTTTCATTTCATATTCAATTTGATAAGCCTATCTTTGTTCCAAAATGTATGGACCTGACTTGTATGTATATGCATAAATATTAGAACCATTGATTTAACAAACGCTACACTTACCCCCGTCTGTTATTAGGTGAACTCTATTTCCTGTCTACTGAAATTCCAAGTGCAACGTCACCCACTGGGGTCGTGTACAAAATAGTCGATCCGTCACGGTAAGGATATTTTCACCGCTACACTGCATGTACATGTAATTTGCAGAGTCAGCACAATTTTGCTTTTTGCAAAATGGCATGAAGCATGAGGTTCCTTCCCGGAATTTAGCATCTGCTTATGATTATGTTATACAAATCACTACAAAAAGAAGCTTAAAGCATGTTTACAAAAATCTTAAAGCTTTTAATTTAGGCTGTTGAGTGAAATGCACAATGAATTTCTATCTTCACTTGCCAAATGCATAAAAAAAAAAAATTTGGCTTGTACAGACTGTCTGTGAAAATGTAAAAAAAAAAAAAAAAGAAGTGAAAAACCCAGCTTTGGCAGCACAGCACAGGGCTGTCGTCTAAATCTTACTCTGTCTCTGGCACACGTCCACTGGCCAACGTCCACGCAGCTGTAACACTCTTTCTCTTCACTCGCTTTCTTTTTCTTTTTTTCTTTTTTTTACTGTTAGCAGCTTTTCTTCTCCACTTTCGTTTCAATCCTCTTGTAAATTCTGCGTTGAAGCCAAGATGAGTAAAAACACATGGTCATGGCGGTGGGTGTACAGATAAAAGAACTTTGTGTGTTGTATTACAGACGCGCTCCACCTGGAAAATGTCATTACACCCCCGTTCCAGTGCAAGTCAAGAGCAAGCTTAAAACGTTCAGGCCAAAGGAAAGTAGGTCTTCTGGCTTGTCTTTATTAATACTGTTCCTACGTTCTGTTCTGAAAAGGTATATCTTGCTAACAGTGTTAATAATATCCATTATAATCCCTTATTAAACCATCTTTCCCAAGCATTAATTGGTGTTGAAACACCAACAAAACCACCATCACTCTCAGAGCTTTTGGAAGATAAGACCACACCGTTTCCGACAACTACACCCGACACCACCACCACCACCACCGCCGCCACTCCTAAACACTCCCGGAAAGGCAGACGGAAAAAAGGTAAGAAGTATGAAAATGGTGCTGTGAGACTGATGGGAGACGAACAGGGACGGAAAGACCGCGGCAGAGTGGAAATCCATGTCCATGGGGAATGGGGGACCATCTGCGATGATCTCTGGGCCACCCAAAATGCCGCGGTGGTGTGCCGACAGCTAGGATTCAGCTTCGCTATCAAAGCATCCAGAAACGGCGAGTTCGGGGAAGGGAGGAATCTGAGGATACTTCTGGATGATGTGCAGTGTGAGGGAACAGAGGAAACCCTTCTGAAATGCCAGCATTCAGGTGTAGGCAAACACAACTGCGGCCATCACGAGGACGCAGGCGTCATATGCAGCAATTAAAAAAGCAAAAAACATCGAATATTAGCGTTTAGTGTGAAGTACGGATGGAGGAGGAGACGTAAACCATGAACAGGTAGCACGTAGGTCTACCTCATCAATGGAATTAAAGATTAACATCACAACATGTGTAACTTGGCTGGATCATGTTTAATGAAGTGAATATGTTTGTGTGATTACCTGGATTTTGTGTTAGATTTTAAAAATAAAGTAATTATATGAATTATCACACATTCCGATCGTGAAGTTCTTTCTATAACATGCAAACGATTTAACGCTATGCACAAAAATTTGATGGCCGTTTCAGAGCTGTTTGACAGTTTGTCTAATAGATTATTGAAATTGTGAATTATTTAATTAAATTTTATACAGGTGAACAATTCTGTCAATTCTGATTCTGATTGAAATTCTGAATGTTCCAATTACAGGAATGGATTTCAGTAACCTGACCACAATCTGTTTAAAACTCTGATGAAGGATTTACTATAATACAGAGCCCCTCCCCGGTTGTCATTGGGAGAAAAATGATGTGGCCATGACTTACTAAAGTGTGGGAATGAGATAGTACTGTATGTTGTGTACACAACTTATTCTTAGTCTGAGTAAGTAATGGCCACAACATACTGTAGTATGTCATTCTTACTTCTTAGTGAGTAGTGTCCACTTGTTTTTCGCCACACCATAGTAGCTCTTTTTTACGCCTTAGTAAATTTTGTCCACACCATAATATCTTATTCTCACGCCTTAGTAAGTCATGACCACAACATAGTATCTCATTCTTATACCTTAGTAAGTTGTGGCCACACCATAGTATCTCATTTTTACACCTTAGTAAGTGATGGACACCGCATAGGATCTTGTTCCCGCACCTTAGTAGGTTTGTGGCAACAATAAAGAATCCCGTTCCCATCACTTATTACAGCAAGTCATTGCCACAATAGAGTACCTCATTCTGACACCGTAGTAAGTAATTCCCACACCATAGTATCCTTTTTCCACTCCAAGTCACAATATAGTATCTCATTCTTATGCCTTAGTAAGTTGTGGCCAATACATAGTGTCTCATTCTTACACCTTAGTAAGTAATGACCACACTGTAGTATCTCATTCTTACACATTAGTAAGTAGTGGAGACAACATAGTATCTAGTTCCCATGCCTTGGTACGTCGTGGCTACAACATAGTATCCTTTTCCATGCCAAGTCATAACATAGTATCTCATTCTTACTCCTTAGTTAGTTTGGCCACTACTTATTATCTCATTCTTACACCTTAGTAAGTAATGGCCACACCATAGTATCTCATGCTTACACATTAGTAATTCATTGCCACTGCATATTAGTAATGCCTTAGTAAGTTGTGGCAACAACAAAGAATCTTGTTTCCATCCCTTATTAAGTCATTGCCACAACATACTGTAATATGTCATTCCAATGACTCAGTAAGTAATGACCACAACATAGTATCTCGTTATCATGCCTGAGAAAGTCATGGGCACAACATACTATCTCATTCTTACTCCTTAGTAAGTCGTGGTCAAAATATAGTGTCTCGTTTTATTAGATTAGATTAGATTCATCTTTATTGTCATTGTGCAGAGTACATGTACAGAGCCAATGAAATGCAGCTAACCAGACGTGCATAAGTGGCCTATTTACAATAAATAAATACAATCTGATTATACAAACAGAAGATGCATTTGGTAATAAAATTAGTGATATAGTAATGTACAGCTGTTCAACATTGTGCAATGAATGTACTATTATAAACAGAAGGTGCAATAAAGATGTGGAATATATTTGGTGTACAGTGTAATACAGTGTAATGCAGAATTGTGCAAACATTACAGTGGCTTACGGTCCTGAACAGAGCAAGTTGCGCCACACTGAGATGCAGGTTGTAAGAACGCTCTCAATGGCCCAGCGGTAAAAGTTCTCCAGTATCCTGGAACACAGGTGGAACCTTCCTGATCGGGAAAGAAGAATTCAGACACCAGGCGAGGTCTTTTGAGATATGGACTACAAGAAACTTGAAGCTGGTTACATGCTCGACAGCAGCTCCGTTGATGCCAGTGGGAGCATGAGTGCGATTGCCAGCTTGTTGAAAATCCACAATGATCTCTTTCATCTTCTTGGTGTTTAGTTCCACATTGTTGTCTTCACACCATGATACCAGATGCTTGATCTCCTCCCTGTCGTTACCTCTGATCAGGCCCACCACCAGGGTGTCATCTGTGAATTTGATAATGCATAGGTAGGTACGCAGTCATGGGTGAAAAGGGAGTATAAGAGAGGGGACAGTACACATCCCTGAGGAACTCCAGTGCCGATGGTGAGACTAGAGGAGGTGAGGTTATTCAGGCAAACAGACTGTGGGCTGTTCGTAAGAAATTCTAGGGTCCAGAGCGGGTGTCACAGGCCTTGAGGTGGGTGAGGGTCTTTCAAAGCACTTAGCGCAGAGTAGCACATACTTCAGAGGTGGACATTGTGAGCACCTGCTTATCTAGATGTAGGTCTGCTTTGAGCATGGGCTCTGTGTTTCCTTTTCTCAAAACGAGCGTAGAAGAAGTCGTGGCCATGGAGTATTGTGTGATCGAATCCCAGCCTCGGGGGATACATCTGGTTAAAATGTCTTCAAAAAGAAAAATGTCAAAAGTAGAACATTATAACTTAATAATACAACATCTGAATGAAATCGTAACAATTTTCGCCTTTGAACGGTCACGTTAACGTGTTTAGGTTAAAAGGAGATCTGTTAGCGCTGCACGCATGGCTCCATAGCTCAGTGGTTAGAGCACTGGTCTTGTAAACCAGGGGTCGCGAGTTCGATCCTCGCTGGGGCCTCAACGTTTTCTATTTTGAAAACTGGGGGGGAATATATATTATGACCTGATAACAAATATATTAGGTTAAGAGGCGGACTGTCACGTGACAATCTGTGAGTCTGAGTATATTTGCCCACATTGCATAGGAAACAACAAAAATATATAACATACTCTAGGTATCAGTGACAAAACATTAATAAAATTAAATATAAAGTACATTTTGGCACACACACCATCCAGGCATCTTTTCTTTTCTTTTTTTTCGCGGAACACAGCCTATAAGTATGACGCAGCACCATGACTCAGACCGGTATCTTGGTGAAGGTTGAAATTTAATCTGGTTAATCTGATGAATTAAAAGTGAAGTTGTAGCACCATCTACTGGTGAATCAGGAACACATGCGGTTAGGCAATATATCACCAGAAGGTGGTGCTGTTGCACTGTTCTACTGTATAATGACGACAACGGTTTATTTTTTGTTGTTGTTGTTTGTTTTTCCCTCCCACCCCAAAACTTTAGGGCGTGAAGGACATATTGCTACCAAATGCACAATGAATAGGTTTCTTAATAAACTTGTAACAAACAAATAGCGTTTTATTTAAATATATAAATATATACATTAGATTGATTATAGTTTTACATGATATCTACACAAATATGTACAGTGTAAATTTTATACAAAAATGTAATTTAAAAAAATCCAGCCTTTTTGAAATCACCTTTTAGAGTTTGTAATTGTTACTAAAATATTTTAAATGTATAAATGGATGTGCAAGAAAGCTCATAAAAGAGTGTCCTGACATGATATAATTTATAACTATCAGATTGAAATTATATCATTATATTCCTCAGTAATGATCACATCTAAGAGCTCAGTTGGCAGAGTTAAATATGCCAGCTGAAGCAGCTGTTTGGATTCAGGCATTACATAAATTTTATACATCCACCCATCTGTCCATCCCTCCATCCATCTGTTCATCCATCTGCTCATCCATCCAGCCGACAAAGGGTTTCAGCTGCATGGTTTATGCTTCATCTTCAAAATCTACAAGGGCCATTCGGGGCAAACATTTGAATGGTGCAAAAGTTTTAAAGAAGGCTGTATGTCCGTGAACGACTATCCCAGCCGAGGGGTCTCGGAGCCCACTGCAGTCGTTCTCATGGACGTCCAGCAAGTGGAACGCCTGACCTTGCTCCAAGCTCAAAAATGTTCACAGGTTTGGAAGAGGCATTAAAGGAGTTCCTGGGAGGCCGGCGTTTCAGATGTGAAGTAGGCAGTCCGATCGATCATGGCTCCGGCGTCCTGAGAAAACTTTCTACCTTGATGGTGTCCAAGCACTAGTGATACACTGGGAAAAGTGCATTAGTGTAGCAGGGGGTTATATAGAGGAATAAAGGGAGTTTTTTTTTTTTTAAACTCCCACGATCTCTCAGTGTGTACAATCAAAAGTCTCGACTTGAACACCCCTTGTGTCATTCCAAAATTCTAAAAAGAAAATGTTTAGGGATCCAAAAACTGGTGAGGAGATTTATATAACATTCAGTAAATGTAATGCAAAATGCAGACACACACAACCATGTTTCATAATAATCAAGTCATAGTAAAATCCCTAAAGGGAAGATAAACTCAACACACAAAGGCAACTGGTGTTGCTGGTTGTACAGCCTGAAAGAAATCAACCATGATCAGTAAGCTTGGTGTTATTCTCCAGTTACAGACGGGAAACACCTGACCTACAGGATGTCTTTATTGGCTGTGATTCTGCAACTGATGGACAGAAGAGAACAGTATCAACACTGGCTCAGTCACGTACCGTTCACTTGGTGCCACTTTCTCTTTTAAAACGAAAAATATTCAATTATAGATAATGATTGCTTCCCTTTTTTGGATTAAGTCAGCAAAAAACTAAAAGTGGAGTAAAAAATTTTAAAGGGCCACATCTTGCTCCGATTTTAGTTTGAGTTGAGGTAATCCCCCCAAAAAAAAAAAAAGGAAAGCAATCAATATTATGCAAAATTAATTCCCTCATAATTTTTGGATGAGGCTCCAGTGTCTGTGCACATAGAAAGATTTTTGTTGCCTGTAATAAATTTGTTACCCTCCCACTATAATTGGCTAGAAAAATGCACTTCTAAAAAGGGACATTTGGAGCGGGGGAGGAGCTTATTTGCCTGAGTTGTATTTCATCTGGAAGTCTTAATTTGGAGAGCTCTTATATTAAGACTTATGTTAAACATTAAAAAAAAAAAAAAAAAAAGCATAACATGGGTTTTAAAAGTAAAAGTACTTCTTTAGTTTTGTTGTTGTTGTTGTTGTAGTATTTGTTTTTTGGATTTTGTCATATTCTTGCTCTAACAGAATCCTGGAGGAAAGCTCATTAATGAAAAAGTTGTCTTGTCTCTAAAAGAAGGAATTGGTCAGGTATTTTACAAAAGTGTCAAGCGCTTTACAACATTTTTTTTTAAGTATTTTTTATTTTTTTTTGCAACATTTATTGAAAGAATTTAATGATTGCCCTTAAACTTCTGCTTTTCATATGAGTTCTCTATTTAGTTTTTTTTCCCTTTAAAATTCTTTGAATGTATGTGTAAGGGAATCGGGAATAGGCTACAGATGCTACAGCGCGGAGGTTGTGTATAAGTATATGTCTTTGATTGTTGCAAGATCAGAACAAAATTGATACACTAAGCTGAGATAAAAGGCAAAGGGGCATCAGGAGCTAAAAGTTGATGATGATGCTGACTGCTCTTAAGTCTTGGCATGTCATATTAGCCGACGATGATGATGATGAAGATTACATTCGGGGAGGAATTCGATGTCTGAGACATGCCTGCGACTCATGTTTCTCTTCATATCGAATAAATCTTTCACCTGCTAAACAATTACCCATGCTATTATCAACACCCATGTATTGGATCTGATCAGTAAAGAGTTGAGGTTTTTTATCATTCGAAAGCTTGTCTTATCTATGAATCGGAGAACAGTGACCGGATCAGCGAGTGGGATTGGTGTGTTTGAGATGATCCCATCCCCAAACTGGAAGTCGGTCCTACCTGCAGCTGTTTACTCACAGTTTGAAGTCCCAGTATCATCTCCTCTTCCAGTTAAAGAAGACTCCAGATTAGTGAAGGAACAGTCGTGCGCACAACCAGGTCTGGGGTTTTTTCCCCTCTTCCTAGCACAGAGGTCATTTGACGTTAAAGGAGCCCACCTGCTTTTCTCAAACGCTGCATGCTTGCTCACATTCCTGGCTGATCGGATTGGCGTGTGTATTCCTTCGGAATCAGGGGAAGGCTGCTGTAAAAGCTCGACAAACACAACCGTAAAGCAGCAATTAGGAAAACAAACAGTGCTAAGGGTCCGGGCCCGGCTCGGGGTCGACTCGGCTGGCGGAACAATGGGAGGTCTATGTTTTTACAGCCTTCTCCTACTCCGTCCTCTCGAGAAGCAGCTGAGTTATCTTCTTCAGAAGAATGGGAATCATCAAGGTCAGCTGCGTATTGCACAGAGTGTGACGGGTCACCGATAAACATCTCCTGAGTGCTGGATTTCACTGGCGACAAACCAGACAATAGGCTGACCCTTCAGGTTTTAGCCGTCCCAACAAGCCGGCGTGTTTTTGCACGTCTCGTGCAAACTTTTGATGCCTCACACACAGCGAGGTCTCGCATCTGGGTGGTCAACAGTAGCGCACGCTGTGGAAGAAGAGGCTAAAGAAACGATTACGCTTCATACCATGATCTGACGCATGACTTCCTCTTGACTGAGGAGAAAATGTTTGGAAGAGGGTTCATTGTTTTTTTTGGAGCACAGATTTAGGAGTATTGTGTTTAAATTGCATTCCACCTAAAACACTGCAGCTGTTAAGGAGTTTCTTTTTTATAACAATCTCGTTAATATTATGATCATTTGAATTAATAACGTATTTATTTACTTACTGTCCCTCATTTGAATGGAAAAGAGCTTACAATTTTTCTTTCCATGATCTTTAGGAAATGCAGATGTTGTAGACTGTTGAACATGTGACTTATGGAATATTCCAAATATTTCACAAGGTGATCATGTTGGAGGGTTGAATGAATAAATAAACATTTTTTCGTGACCAATAATCATAGAAAACTTTGTCTCAAAGCAACGACAAAATAGTCTACCTTTAGATATTTAATAATTGCAAAAATATATATATATATATATAATAATAAATAATTTAATAATTGCAAAAAAAAATAATTCGATATTTAATAATTGCAAAAAATCTGATTTACAGTACAGTCAGGATATATACAGATGGGCCTAATAGCACATTTACACCAGTCCCATCCCTGATTGCACATTTACACCAGTTGAATTCTAATTCATTATTATTGGTTATTGCTTTGATAAGCCAAAAGCCTAATTAATGTGGAGTCTGTGGAAAGTTCTGGAATTAAATGCTCCTTGGCTCGATATTGACTCCATAAATTGTATTTAAATAAATTTGAGAAAATAAACAGTGGAATAGATGTATTTTATTTAAATTAATATTTTTATTAATCTATATATATATATATATATATATATATATATATATATATATATATATATATATATATATTTATTATTTTAATAAAATGATGTAAAATAAGTGCTCTAATAAAAGATACGTGAATTATCTTTAGGGATGAAGACATTCATCTATCTATCTTTTAGAGCTGGGTTTAAAAAAAAAAAAAGCTTAAAGTTTCTTAAAGTTATTTTTAAATGTATATATGTTTTAATTTGAGGTGGGAACATTTGAGGTGGGAACGTTCCTCTTTAATCCTACAGGTGGCTCATCTTAATGATCTAAATGACTTCCACACTGCCAGTTTGTTTGGAATTGTAACAAAATCTAATAAATAAATGAATAAATAAGCAGATATATAAGATAATCAATATCATATCAAGATGAAAAGTGTAAGTAAGGCTTTTTAGGGGAAAGTGTACATTCAAACACTTACTATAAGTCCCCAGTTTTTACTGATCATATATGTTTTAATAAGATTTATGATTTTTTTTTTTGATTAACTATAAAGAAATATATTTTTCAATAATTCCTGTCCATGCGTTTAATATCAAAATCGAAGCCTTAAGCACACGGAATTAGTGCTAGTCAGTGGGGTCCGAGATGGGAGGATGGATGAGCCGTTAGACATCTGTTTGAAGTAAATGACTAGACGGCTTTGTCTGGAGCCCCCAATGATGACGGATTTAGACAGGAATGATGGAGATGGAAAAGATGGAGCGTCACCTACACAGGAAGTGAAGCGAGCGAATCAGCCGCTGACTCTTCGGTTCCAGAATTTCAGGATGAAGAAAACCTTGTTCTCTGATGCAAGACAGATCCAAAAAGCTCTCCATCTTTAGCTTTAGCAAAAACAACAAAAAAAAAGGCAGAAAAAGCTTTTTTGTAGAAATTGATACTAATGCGATGGTAGTTTTAGTGGTGACTACAGAAAGAATGCTGGATTTTGCGGTCTTTAAACAATATTTTACCTTGGTATGTAGCTCAGATGTAGCTCAACTCAACCCCAATCATCAAACCTTTGATGGTGAACGAATGTAAACTTCTAGACACCAAGGGATTAAATTCCGACCCACAGTGGCTCTCTGGCTTGGTTAGGACGACTGTCGGAGCTGAAGCGGTGTGAAAGGCGAGCTGTGTGCATTGACATCGGCGGCCGAGGCCCTCTGCCAGCTCGCGGTGGTTAAAGACACGTTTACTTTCTCGAACCGAAAGAAATCCCAGATTTCCTGTGTGTGTCTTGCAGAAGAGCAAAAAAAAAAAAAAAAAGTCTGCCAGGTTCTTTAGTAAAAGAGCAGTGTGTCTGCGTCTCTCTCCAGCATCCTCATTCAACAAAGCTAGCACAGTCTTTATAACTGATATATATACATATATAATTTCACACCCTCAGGGAAATAGGTGTGTCACTGTACCTAAAGGCTGACCTTTCAAAACATATTAAACTTCACGAGAATTACATGGACTCTCCAGTCAGAATGCATTTTATAGGTTCATTTAATCCGGCTCTGTGTTGCGTATAAATGTTGTTACAGGTATTTCCTAAAATGTGACGTCCTTAATATAGGCCGAGCAGTTTATTTGAACTTTTTAAGCATTTTTAAAATTTTGTACAAATATTTCATTGCGATATTTCTCCTTTTGAAAATATGTAGCAAAAAACCTTTTAATCCTTTTACTGTGACCAATGTCCCAGTCATTTTTCAACTCTTCAAGCATTATCATTAAAAATGACTCAATTTATGCTCACACATGTTTTAGATCCACACTGACACTGAGCTTTAGTAATTAATAAATATTTGTTGTACACAATGATTGAAACCACGCCTTTATTCTCTAGGCCGCTAACCGATCATTAAGGAGACGGAATTCTTTCAAGCAATCGTAACGCAGGAGGATGGCTCAAACTCAGGCATGATCTTTTTTTGTAAATGATCTTTTAAAATATATTTTTTTGACTTTTATACATTTGTTCTCCTTCTGTTTCCGTTTTCTTCTTCTCAGACGTCACCAAAGCAGATCAGTAGTCCACTTAATACTGTTCCTATAGTTAGGTTTTTTTTTTTTTCTTAAAATGTTTTAATTCATTCTTAAAATTTAGTTGGAAAGACTTTCTCATAGGAAGCTTGAACTAAGTCCAAAATTAGTTTTTGTTTTGCATAATAATAATGATAGGAAAATTTTTGCATTATATATTAAATATTTTATTGAGAAAGAAATGCATTACTTAAAGTAATTATTGAAGATTTAATTAATTAAATACAAAACTATTTATTTAATATAGATTAATTGCTTTTAAAATGTTTTTTTTTTTTTTTTTTACAAATTTTAACTTGTTATTTTCTTTTGTACAGTCCTAAAGATGATGAAAGTTGATATCCTGGTACTGCATCTTCAAACAAAGATTTGTCCTGTTTGAAAGGGAGTGATTTCGTAAATAGGAAGTGACATCATCCTTTCCAGGGCACAACAACATAATTATGCCTTCTTAAATAATAAATAAATAAATAAATAAATAACGGCATCTTTAACTGAGAAGCTCCAGGTTTTAATATAAATAAAATCCTAGTTTTATATCCAGCATAGGGGGAAAAAATATCATTTTAAAATAGTTATGAAGTATTAAATATAAAAATAATGTATGTAATTATAATTATAATATACAATCAGGCAGCTACATTACGACTCTAATTAATATTTTACATTTATTATTATTATTATTATTATTATTATTGTTGTTATTATTATTATTATTATTATTATTATTATTATTATTATTATGTTTATTTATTTATTTTTATTTGTTTGTTATGACTGGTAGTCTCTTATAGAACTCTATGTAAATGTTCCATAAGTGTCCGTTTCTTCTCAGATAAGAGTGCGTATAAAGCTAATAAAGGTAAAGTGTTACGAGTATACTGTGATGATAATGATGAGTAATGAGTGACAATAACCAAACGTGTGGTGAAAGAGAGCCACATCACGACTCTGAAATCCGTTCCACTAAATATGACCCTCACACAGCTGCGGCCGATTTGAGCCCTGGCCCGTTGATTCGAGGTTATGTGCTACTTCGAGATGAACTCTTGAGAGAGCAATAACACACAGGTCAGTGATGTCACCAGCAATTACCTGCTAGTGTTCTCGGGGACTTGCCTATCCCCTAATGTTTAGGTTTTGTTATGATATATATATATATATATATATATATATATATATATATATATATATATATATATATGTTTAAAGAGGTTCCTCACTCACTCAGTCGGCCTCTGTGCAATAAATATTTAAACACTAGTTCTCTTCTAGTTAATCAATTAAACCATTAAAGCACAACGCAGTCAGAAGGCGTTGGATCATTTTACATTTCAGCAGCTCCGAAACGAGATCTAGCAAGCGTGGCGACTCACAGTTTTACATACTGTATATTAATGGAATTGTTTTTATACTATATAGTGTCTATGATATGTAATGAATTGTTCTCGGCCTAACAGTAACTGCATTATAAAACATGCAAAAACGTCTATAAGGAGAGTTTATAAGCTAAAATATGACATGTTTTAAAATAAGGGAAATATAGTTATCTTTGGCACATTGCTGTTGTATAAGACGAATACAGGACATGTTGGTAATCTTCACAATGGTAACAGTAAAATATGCAAATATGCTTCCTTTCCCCGTCCCATCTTTGATTAATTACTTATAGCTTCTCTAGCAGCTTGTGGAGGCCCAACAGCTATCTTGGCTTTTCCTTTAATTTGTCTGCATCCATGTTTTTTTTTTTCTTTTTTCGTAATTGAGTAGATCTGGATAGTTTGGCCTTTGTCTGACTCAGGAACGAGCTCCAGCTCGTTTCAATAAAAGACGGCTTCAGGGGAGAAAAAGAGTGCACTGACATCATGCGTCAGTGTTTTCACTGCACTCTACACTTCACCTCACAGATAGCACTCAGAACGCTGGATTTATATAAAATCTTCATTTGAAATTCATTTACTGGGGCATTAAGTTTGGTAAGGAGAACAGCCTCGGTGAGCAGGTTGCCAGTTGTAGCTGGCTTTCTTTTGGTCCTGGAAGCTGTCCAGCGGAGCAAGGAATAAATTATATCAGTTCTGGGAAGTGCTTATAGTGCAAACAAACAGAAATGTGCTAATGGCTAGATTTCTTCACACCCAGCGAACCTCTCTGGTGTGCCCGAGCGAGCGTTGGTGGTCATTTAGTGCCAGGCGTACACACACAATTACAAGAACAGATGAGTGTTAAAGTGGTAGACCGCACAATGTTCTCGGGTGTAACTCAACAGCGACTGCAATAGACTGGTGTCAAGGTGTCACGTCAACAGAGCAGAATCGCTCCTAATGGATACAGTACGATTCAATGGGAGAGAGGTATATAAAGGCAGCTCAGAGAGCGAGGCGTTTGCTAAAGCCTGGTGTTGTGAAGATGCATTGTGTTAAGAAAGGCAAAGGTTTTGGCCAAGGAAGCCGCAGCAAGCTTAAACTAAACACTTTGATCTCGACTCATCGCGGCGCGTTCCCCAGCCCCCATCTGGACTCACTTTTCTTAGGCCTGTTTTGCATCTCCCACTCTCGCTCTTTTATAGCCTTGAGAGTGATCGTAAAACAAGTCCTTCTTGAGCACCGTTCCCACTGACCGAGGGCCGGCTCACTTCTGCTCGACTTTTGCGTTGAAAAGGCAACAAAAACAAACCTGAATGTTTCGACAAAATGTCCTCGAGGACCTCATATTATCTTTATGATATGTGGAAAAAACATTTGATGGAAGCACAAAAGCCAAAGAGATAACCAAAAAAAAAAAAAAAAATGGAAAAAGGAAATGAAGTTAATGAGACAGGAATGTGAAAGCTTGCTTCTTTAGTTTTGCACAGAAGCAGCAATATTTCCTGTACACCATTCATACATACAGTAACATTAATACCACTGCCAGGTGAATTGAAAAACAGTGATTTTCAATTATATACCAGGAAACTGGTAACATGATCATGGGCACCCGAAGCTCATTTGCGTCCATGACGATCAAAGGCGAACCTGTTTGGTCTGATCCCACAGAAAAGCCAATGCAGGATAAACCTTTTTAAAAAAGTCAACGCTGCCCATGATAGGAAGTCACGAAAACACCCAGTGCACTACAACCTGCCCTGCTTAGGGTCCAGCAGGCAAACAGCTCAAGGTTACTGTACTGGCTTCCAAAGTCCCTAAATCCCAATCCTATCGAGCATACACAGGATTTACCGGACAAACAAGTCCCACCCACAGAGGCTCAACCCCACAACCCAGAGCACCCAAAGGACCTGCCGCTAATTTCCTGGTACTAGACATCGCAACACACCACTAGAAGCCCTGCGGAACCACGCCCAAAGGGGTCAAACCCACTCAGGTGGCACAAGCGAGAGCCAAAATCTACACGTCAGATTGGTATCTACAGTATACATTCAGCATTTTTCATGCTGTATATGTCACTTTAATAGACCAGGTGTGTAAACTAACAAAGGAGTAACATACTGGTATTAGCATAAAACTCTAGCGTCAACCGTTGGGCCACACCTTCTACTCTTCGACATAGAGTTATGACGGTTTTTGTCCATATTTATAGATAATAGTGAGTCAGAAACTACAAAATCAAGTTACTTTAGATTTAGACTGAGATACTGAACGTTCCACTGAGGTGGACATGCTTATACAGTCTCTGTAATATTAGCCTCAGCCTATTAGCATCATATCAACACAAAACAAGCAAAGTTTTGGCGCTAAACTTTGCTAATGTGGTTTAACAACCATCTTCTTTTTTCGAATATCTATTTAAAACTTGGTTTCGTTCAAGATTCTAATGCGTAAAACAATCTTTTCCATGCTCTATTTGTCAGAAGTGTTCTAACCGTTATGTCAATTCGTGAGACATGAGGAAGTGCAACGGGCATGTACTACATAAACGAAGCTGGCCTATACATAATGAATGCAGTGGTCACTCTCCGGAAAGCGTCCTTTATATTTGACCAATGTCCTGTAACCGCTTCCCCATTCATTTGTTTTTGTTTCCTCCACCCGCCGGAGACAAAGGGCAGGCGTCCCCAGCCTCTCCAGGAGGTAGGGAGGGGGTGTTTTCACTGCAAACAGGGCCAGATACAGGTGGAGTTAGCTTTGTCTGGATCCCACCAAGCATAGCTGTAGCATGGGAGCCATAATGCCCTGACCCACAATAAATATTCTTCATTTTGCTCTCCTCGTTATTGCCACTGGAAGAAAAGCAACGGCACAGCAGGAGACGGAGACAGTTCAGACAGTTCTCTTCAAAGAGCGCATAAACACAGCTTTGTTGTTACTGTTTGAATGAGAAATATTATGCGTTCAATAAAATTTAAGTTATTTTGACTAGAGCGCGGCATGTAGCACTTGTAAATTATATCTAAAATGTGCTGTGAGCGTGCATTTTCTTCGATCTGTGTGAGACGTTCTAGCACACAGCCTGTGTACATCATATTTGTACATGGTGCGTACATGAGCTACAATATTTTTAGGTTGAAATGTTTACACAAATGTTTTTTATGATTTGCATATGCTTTTTTTTTGTTGTTTTTTTTACATTCAGGTTCAATAACTGAGCATCCTTAACAAACAAAAACACCAGCCCTGCCTCGGGAAGCCCTCGGATTGACCTCGTCGTCACCACAGGATTCTCTCTGCTGTTTTTTGAAGTTAAATCACAGCTTTTATGGAGGAAGGACAGAAGTGGAGCTGCCACAGAGGTCGTGTAAAACGGGAGCGCTGTCTCAGCTTGCGTCTGCTGGACCAATCTGCCTCAAGATGAGGAAATGTGTAGTGATCCTGAATGGATCCTGAGGGCACCATAGACAGATGTAGACAGATGTAGATAGCTGTAATAGTTAAGATGACTGGATGTTATGCAACTTTAAGTATACTTTTGAAATTTGTCTGATCTACCTTACAATAGTGGGATAGATGGACGAATGGATTGGCTCAGTTAATGATAATTAACGAAATGGCTTAATGAATAAATTGATGGATTGAGCATGGGGGAGCGGGGCTGTTAGATCAATGGATAAATGAAATGAAAGAAATGACTGGATGGAGGGATGGCTTAATCAATGGATAAACTGATGGATGTGTAAATGGATTCATGTATTTGTTTTCATTTTATGGATTGATGGATAAATTAATGGATGATTGGACTGGATGGATAAATGAATAGATAGTTGTTATGGATAACTATATGGATGGATGGATGGATTAATGGGAAAATAGACGATAAATGATAGATGGAGTAAATGAAAAGGACAAATTGATAGAGGGATTGGATGGATAGTTTGGCTTCCCTCACTCTCTATTTAGGGTCTCGGGGGGCCTTGAGCCTATCCGAGGAGACTTAGGGCACAATGCTGGATACACCCTGGACAGGGTACCAAGCCATCGCAGGGCACACACACACACACTGTGGGAGGAAACCGGAGTACCCGGAGGAAACCCACCAAGCATGGGGAGAACATGCAAACTCCATACACACAGAGACAGGAATCGGACCTGGACTCTGGAAGTGCAAGGCGACAGTGCTAACCACAACACCACCATGCTGGCTAGTTTGGCTTTACGTTTGGATGTACGGATGGATGGATGGATGGATGGATGGATGGATGGATGGATGGATGGCTAGAGTGAGTGAATAGATGAATCATTTGGTTTGAAGAATGTGTGGATTGATAAAGGGGTAGATAGACAAAGGAATAGATGGAAGAAAAGATGATAGATTGTGATATGCAAATTTAACTCAATTAATCAATGAATATGCAAAGTAGCCTGTGATGTCATTAGCTGACTTCTAGTGAGCTACTGAGCATATATCTTTCCCTTTTATAAGCAGGAACACAAGTTACATAATGGCGGGAAGGACGGATGGATGACTAGACTGATGGATTTATGCAGGTTAAGATCCATCTGTAACTGTATGTTCCAATTTCTTTCTTTTTTTTCTTAAAGTATTGGATGGGAAGATGCTTTTGCATGGGTGCAACCATATATTTATACCCCAGGGAACCAGGGAAACACAGCATGGTTAAACCAACCACAAAGAACTTTTTTTTTTTTTTTTGCATTTATTTAAAATATTACTTGGCATCTCAGTTGATTTGCCACATGTACAGTATTTCAACAAGAACATGATCTTGCAGTTATATGTACCAAGGATACCAGATAGTTACTTTATCTTATTGTTTAAGTAGCGATTCTACTGTAATTATTGAGCACATTTTATATACCATCTTCTGCTCTCTTATCAAAGCTGTTAAGTATAAAGGCTGCTGTAGACAGATAGTCAGACAGACTCCACCAGCGACACCTGACGTAGACTGGAAGCCGGATGCATTATGTCTTAGGCATTTAGGCAGCGCATAATGTGGAGGCAATTAGATCATTAGTGCACCAGATGGCGGTTACATCACTCAATAGTTATTCACTGATAAGTCGTAAGAAGTGACTCTCGCTTTCTTTTTGTCTCTGCTGTTTCTTTTTGTTTCGCCGGCGGTGGTCACTACATGTACTGGGTTTATACTGAGCTTTCTTCTGCTGATGTCTTTGTTACAGTTAACAGACATCGCTTTGGATATTTATGGGGCAGTAAATGTCCTAAGGGCTTCAATAGTTTCAGTAGATCTTTATAAGGTATTCCAAAGTCCAGAAAGACTGACAAGTAGGTAATACAATGGTGAATATGTATGGAATTAAGCACTTGGTGGAGAGCTGTTATAGAAAAATAATTAGTGATGATGATTAATATTATGATGTGGAGTTACTGTTACCACGCTGAGGTTATCCTCGCATACAACAGCATTTTTGTTAATAAAAGAATGGGGAAACATTTACAAAACAAGTTATTTGCTTATTAATGGTATTCCACCACCTATAAATAGTCATTCCATCACCGGACACTTTTATTTCTCTCTTGAAGCTAATAAGACAAATATAGCATGTCATGTCAGCCATTCATTACATTTCTATAATGGGATAGATGGATGGATGAATGAAGAGATGGATGGATGAATGAAGAGATGGATGGATGAATAGATGGATGGATGGCTAGATAAATACTTGGGTAGTGAAAGAGATGACCACTGACCTCTCTGTCAGCACTATATTTAAACTGAAAGTGGAATAGATGGATGGATGGATGGATGGATGGATGGATGGATGGATGGATGGATTGATAAATGAATGTACTGGATAAAGTGATTGATTGGATGGGGAATTAAAGTATGTTTGACTGAAAATTGATGGCTTGATGAATGATAGTTAAACGATAAACTGAAGAAATGAAAGGACAAATAGGTACACTGGATGATTGGACTGATCTCTCTTTTTTCTCTCAAAAAAAAAAAAAAAAGTCAACAAAGCAAATAATGCATCTTGAAATGTCATCCAATTCATTATATTACCATGGATAAATACTTGGGTAGTGAAAGCCCTCTACAACACTTATAAATAGTCATTCCACCATCAGCAACATCACTACAGTGAGACGAACGGATGGACGGATGTATGGATTGATGGATAAATGAATAGATGGTCAGACTGGCTGAATGGATGGCCTGGGTAAATAAATGGATGGATTAATGGACTGGATGGAGGGATGGATAGATATGGGAATTAAAGTATGTTTGGTGGATATAGTGAATAGATGGTTGGATAGATAGATAGATGATACATTTAATAAATGAAAGGATCTCTCTTTGTCTCCCTCTTAAAGCTAATAAAGTAAATAATGCCGCTTGTCAGGTCACCTATCCGTTGCTTTGCCATTGTGAGATGGATGACTGGATGGATGGATTGATGGATAAATACTTGGGAAGTAAAAAAGATGACCAATTAAAGTATGTTTGACTGCAACTTCATGGTTTGATGATAAATGATAAACTGAATAAATTAAGGACAAATAGATGCACTGGATGATTGGACCGGATCTCTCTTTTTTTCTCTAAAAAAGCCAACAAAGCAAATAATGCATTTTTTCACATCATCCAATTCATTATATTATGGATAAATGGGGGGAGGCATGAATGGATAAATACTTGGGTAGTGAAAGCCCTCTACACCACCTATAAATAGCCAGACACTTTTATTTCTCTCTTGAAAATAATAAGACAAATAACATAACATGTCATATCATTTATTCATACATCACTGGAGAGATAGTGGGTTTTTTTGGTGGGGGGGGGGGGGGGGGGGGGAGAGGGGATTAGTCCAAGTATTTACTACAGTGATACGAATGGATAGTTTGATGGATAAATAATTGGGTAGTGAAAGAGATAACCACTGACCTCTTCATCAGCACCCATCGTTGAACTGAAAGTGGAATGGAAGGACGGATGGAATAATGGAAGGAGGCATGGACAAATTAATGGATAGATTGAATTAAGGTATGTATATAGTGGATGGTTGATTGATGGACAAATAGATAAAAAAATGCTAAATGAGTACTGAAAGGACAGACAGACAGAGGGACTGAAATCACTGGATTAGCATCCCTCCATCTTCCCCCTCTTGAATGTACAGTAGTAAAGCAAATAACATCTTGTCATGTCCTCAAACTAGCTGGAGGTGGCTGAGCTGAAGATGCTGCGATTTGCTTTGGGAGGGACAAGAACGGACAGGATTAGGAATGAGTAGGATGGTTTGGGGACAAAGTTTAAGATGGCCAGATTAAGATGGTTTGTGCAGAGGCGGGATGCGGGGTATATCCGGAGGAGAACGTTAGAAATGGAGCTGCCAGGCAGGAGGAAAAGAGAAAGGCCCAAGTGTAGGTTTATGGATGTGGTGAGCGAGGACATGCAGGAGGTTGGAGTGACAAGGGAAGATGTGGTAGAAAGAGTTAGATGGAAACAAAAAGTCCGCTCGGCGACACCTAACGGGAGGAGCCGAAAGATGAAGAAGGAACACATCGAAAGTTGATTACCCCCTGACCAATGAGAATGAGAATGCAGAATCTAACAGCAGTGAGACATAAGATGATACTGTAACTCTGATCTACTGTAAGAGCACCTTTAATTAGTTTCCAAAACCAAATAAAACAGACTACTCCAGATAAAATGTTAAATTTATTATATTTTGGACAGAGGTGGTAAAAAAAAAAAAAAAAGAAGAATGCATACAACTGATGTAGTGTGGTGTGTGGCGTGGCATGGTGCGGCATGAACACATTCCCTTTTGTCACAAAACATCCAACCCAGAATACGAGGATTTCACTCAGCTTCATATATAGTGCATCTTATGGATCCTGGACAATAATAAATACTGTACAATAATAAATCTAATAACAATAGACATGACCTGACCTGACATGACGTAACATCACATACAAAGTCCTTTAAGAATGCAGCATAGGAGGTGTAATTTATCCCTTTTACGAAACAAAAAAATAATATTAATAATCTAAATTGTACATTGCAGGTATTATTTAATATAATGATAATATATACAAAGATATATATCCACTTTTCTTTTAAATAAAGTGCCTTTCTTTCAGATGTTTCTTAAAAATTCTTCAATCAGTCAAAGTTTCCTGAAAGACCATTTAAAAATACGTAAACTTCTACCGAATTCAGAGTTCGTTTTATTTTTCAGCTGAATTCCTTTTTTTTCCCCCCTCCTCTCTCGTTTACCTGTAATATCGGTCCATTTGGGTGAGCTCTAGACTGCTGTCCAGGGCTGGTGCTAAATTGAAACAGGGAGCGTAAAAGCCTGGCACAGCTTCAGAGAAATCCAGAAACCAAGGCCAAGAGCGCGCCCACCACCAATATCCACCCCCCCCGCCCCCCCTATCCCCCCACCCGGTGTCCCAGGCTCTCAGTGGCCGCACGCACACCTCCTGCCCTGCGTGCATACCGCTCGGCTGGTGGATTCCAGGGCGCTGAAACGTGATGCGGACATGCCATGACATAGCAGAGTGCGCAGGATGCTCCTGCGCCGAGATTAAAGCTCCTCCACAGCTGCACCGTATGAGATCCTGTACGCTGGAATGCGAGGCTAACTCAACAAGAGATCCAGGTCATTTACGGGTGCTCGTGTTGAAAAACGTTAAAGACGCTTACTGAGGCAAGCCGTGACATCGCTGACATCCAGAAAGGTTATTAATAAACTTAATAAGCCTTTGTACACTGATTATTTAGCTCATACACAGCATGAGTTTTTAAAATAATAATAATAATAATAATAATTCAAATCTCACTTAAACTATTTTCTAAACATTCCAAAAAATATTAAGTCACATGACATCTGCTGATAGATAGCTATTAGAGACCAACGTGTATTGTGTGCAGGTGAAAAAACAAAATGTTGAACATACTGTGCATACTGGCAGTCAAATGTTTTTGGACATTACCATTCAAGATAAAAACCACATAACCAAAAACTTTAAGTAATTAACAGGCGAACTGAGAAATGTTTGTTGAGATTTCTAGATCCACTTCAAGTTATAAATTTGTCTCATAGTTGATACTAAAAGTGTGGGATAGATAAACTGTAAAAGTGATTTCGTTAAGCGTTCCCATTCAGAACGAAGAAGCCGTCTAGATTTAATTGCCAATAACGGGTCAAATCTATGGGGAAAAATAAACCCCACGGGTTACAAAATCTTTTGACTGTCAGTATATAAGAATGTGAGAACATAAGGGAGGAAAGCCAGCCGTGATAGGCAGTGGTGCCCGCCAGCTTTTCAGGAAGGGTCACGTCTCAATTCAGTCGTTAAGACGTCACCCAAACGTGGATGTTTTCACAGCGGTGCGAGATTCGCCTGTCAACGCGCCTTCTCGTTCGCCAATCCCGAGGTGTTCTTTTTCAACATCTCACAAAGACAGCGATCAAGATAAACATCCAGGCTGAAAGGTGAGGCTTTAGCTCTTAAAACAACATCCCTGTACATACAAGTGGGCTTTGATACTTTTGGGATTTGCCAAGCACACCTTCATTGTTCTTTATAGAGATGCTCTGTTTGTTCCCCAAACGTCCCGACTGCCTTTAAAAGAAAGACAGAGCCTACACTACAATGACCGCATTGTCTCAGGTGTTAAATAACTAAATTAGTAGCGCCTGCATCGGTGGAGCGCCAAATACAGTGTAAATATATTCACCCTGCTTGAACTTTTCCATTATGAACTTGTACACAACAGCCCATAAAATTGAAGTGAGGGGGAAAAAAAAAATCAGTTTTAAAAAAGAATAAAACAGCATAGCTCTTAACATGATGCTTCCACCACCACGCTTCACTGAGGAGATGATGGACGATTTCGTGTAAATTCATTCATGCCATAGAATCCCAATAAAAGTCTATTCCAGTTTCAGGTTCTAACATGACAAAAAGTTCACATGTGCTGAATACTCAGGTAAGACGCAGTACCTGGTTGCTCTGTATGATTTACTAGTTTTTGAGGTAGGTGAAATTTTTTGGTGAGAATTTGTGCTCCAGAGATAAACAGTAGGATAACAATGTAAAATGTAAATTGCTGCCTGCTTGGAATAGACAGGGATTCTACCTAGATCCTTCTTTGTAGTCTGGTGAAGAATCTCAGCACGTTCTCCCTGAAGAACAACCTAAAGGGGGTTGAGAGAGAGAGGAACCCTCTCAAACTGAAAGAAATGTATGTAGACTTACGCCTGAACTTTAAGGATTCTTAGGTTTATCCCTTAAGGGTCTGGAAGTCAAATTCCACAACAGACCGTGCTGTTCAGAAAAGATTTCCAATAACACCCTTTGAGAAGACTAGACCTGTCCAAAGACCCTTTAAGAAGCCTTTTGAAGAAGAGTGTGTGCTAAAAGCAGAGGGTGTGTCAATTTTTACTGATAAGATTACCATGGTCACCTTCTTAATAAACGTTCTCCGCAATCTTATATGGACATTTGAACGCAATTATTTGCTTTTCATCCAAGTAACTGTTGGCACCTGAAGTCTTCGGAGACTCCACAGGAAGCAATGCGTCTAGGCAGCTAATTTGTCTTTTGAATGCAACCTAGGATCTAAAGATCCTTAATTGCAGACACATTTAAAGAAACTTCATGTGCGCTTGTGTGGGAGAACGCAATCATTTTAGGGTTGACCTTGGGGAACTCATGTGTGATAAGATCAAAAACCTTGATAAAAGGTCTAACCAGTTTTTTTTTTTTGCCCTCAGTCCTGGTCCTGGAGAACCCCGTGTCCTGCACATTTCACGATTTTTCCCATCTCTCAGCTACTTAACAGCCTTCTCTGAATCAAAGTGGGCATGATCAAGGAGGAAGAAAAACTTAAAATGTGGAGGACCCAGGGGTAGCATGAGATGCACATGCTTAATTCTTGTGAAGCAGGCTCCTTGTGAAGCAAAACAAGACCTGTTTGTAATTGTTGTGATCGAGAGGCATCATCTGTAAAACTCTGACGACTTTATATGACGCTGAAATTAAGTATATCTGGGGAAACAACGTGGGAAGAGCAGTGAAATCTTTCGAAGCCACGTACACGTGGCACTCGGTTTTGTGTCTGATTTATTGGAATTGATCTTGCCCGCGTTGGACTAGCGCAAACTCTGAGCTTCAAGGCTAAGATAACAACGGGGCATTCTGCTTGGACTCAAGTTTAGCAGCCTTACTGGATTCCTTTCATGACAAAATAAAGGAGTGTCGGGGATGTGAACCCGAAAAATATGGTGAACCTGTTCCGGAGGATGGTGATGGAAAGAGTCCCTGATTCCTTCAACTGGCTCTCTGGGGGAAAAGTGCGGAAGATAAAAAAAAAAATGCTGCGTTACTCTACTTCGTCCTGGCTGTTTCATCAGTTGAGGTGTATGTATATAAACAGTGTACAATGCCGTTTTTTTTAATTGGTACGTAACTCCAGTCGTAACCTGCAGCGAAATACTGTACAGTTCCGAGACGGGACAGCTTCGCCTCTCAGTACTCTCGAGCCTCCTCCAGTTCGTTCATGTAGACGTCTTCCTGAGGGTTCTCCGCGCACTGCAGTCCATTGTTGGGCGGACGCACGGAGTGGAAGCGGCTCCAGTCTCCTTTGCACAGGATCCACGGAAGCACGTCCACCTTGTAATGAAGCTCCGGAGAGAACTCGGTGCTGATAAGGTTCGGTGCACCGGCACCTTTGCCCCTTGTGATCAGCTTCATGTTATCGTCGTAGCAGCAGTGCTGGGCGGCGAGCGTGGTGCTGTCGAACGACAGCATGGAGCGCACACAGAACCGCGCAGACGGCTTGTAGATATCCAGGCGCTCTTTGGGTCCGCTGGCGTCGCGCCACCGGTAGGTCTTGCGCAGCTTCTCGTCGAAGATGTTCACGGCGCTGTAGACGACCTCGGACGGGTAGACGCAGGGACAGCTGGGTAATTCGGTCAGGACCTGATGGAGATACTTCTGCAGGAAGTCGTTCTTGCAGTTGAGCCACTTCTCACAGCTGTCCACATCTGCGAAGGAGGAATCAGTAACAGCTCAATCACGGAGCTCAGTAATTACCAGAAAAACGCTGACATGTGTGCCTGGGAAGTCTGAGATAGCACTAAGTTTCTCCCACTTTACCCAACAGCCTCCATTCTGTAGAAAAACAACTTTAAATGAATGAGACAGTTCTGAGCATCGGCTCATATCGTCTGCCAAGGAATAAAAAAAAAAAAAAATCTATGCGGGAGGCGGCTGCCATATTGGAACCTTTTCATTAAAAACATTTATGTGATTATTTAAAATAAAAAATGTCCTGACATTGTATCTTGCTAGGTTTTCATACCGCACTTATTACAGTCAAATAAAAAGAGCGATCAGTTTCCTGCGCCCAAATCTTCAAATATCAAAGAACGGTTTTTGGGAAGCAAGCCACTCTTTCACGGTCTTGCTAACACTCTCGATGGAGCAATCCTGAAATTCTTAAATATGTTTTTGTTTCCAGTCCAACTGAACTCCTGCTTTCTCTTTGATTGCAGCCTCATGGGGGCCGTTCCCGAAAAAACGACAAGGGCCATTTCAGCTGCAGGAGAAACTTGAAGGGAAGATAATAAAATCTGTAAATATTTAAAGAGCGAAGCGGCAAAGCTTTGAGCGCAATCAGCTCGCGCGGTGGGAATTAACCCAGTCTCCCCAAGGAGCGTAACCTCATCAGCATGCGCAAGTACCGGTAATGATTATAAATCGGTCTCATTTGGTGAACTGGACGCCCGACAAAAAAAAAAAAAAAAAAAAAAAAAACACTGCCGCATGTGAGCTAATACACACAGTAGAAATCTGTGAGCTTCGATAAATACAGTAGTAACAAACATAATTAGTGTTACGGACTAACTGGAGGTTACCAACCTGTATCAAAGGCTTCGGTGCCGTTCATCATCTCATGAGGAACGAGTTCCGTCACGGCGTTCAGGTCATCTAGAGAACACACACGTTACACACACGATGACCTCCATGAGCTACATGCTAGAACCACATCGCATTACATTATTGTAAGATAAGATGAAGAGTCGTTACTCTAGTGATACAACATACTTTATGTTGTGTAGTGATACAACAAAACTTGTTTGGTAGCTCTCAGAGACCAGCAGCAATAAGAAAGTGTAAGAATGAAGAAAAGATAATTGCAGTCAAATAGAATTAATATAACAATATATACAGTACAATGGAATATATGTGAAGTGGGACTTGGATCGTGGTGCAAACAGTGGAGTGCAAACAGGAGATACTAACGGAGATCAACAACAATCTTTCTCTTTTTAGGTTTTTATCATATGTACAGTATGCAACGTGATATTTAAACCTCATTAAAAGAAAAAAAATTAGTCAAACAGGTGATAAGAGTTCATGGAATCTAAGAACAGATTCATACATTTTTATAATCACAATATTTTGCAGAACTACCCATGGTGTATTGTACACAGTGATATTTGACCATTCGCTTAAAAAGTGCCAAATACTTACATTTTAAAAATCATTTAATCTATTTATGCTCTTATTGAGAGGTCGCCACAGAGGACCAGCCGATCCGCACACAGTTTGGCACAGGTTTTACTCTGGACGCTCTTCCTGTTGGAAGGGGTTTGGGCATTGGGTGGGAATCAAACCCGGGCCTTCCGTGTTCATTACCGAATGTAACAGTAGGCAGCATCGTCATCAACGTTTGTGTCATCTTTTTAAATTATGAGGTCAAACATATGGTAGCAGGTGGACAGTACATTAATATAGGCTTGTTACTACAGTGTTGTTGGCTGACTGTATTATTTAGTATTGGAAAACTGTAATACTTGAAAAAACTTATGTTTCTGTTATTAATTAACCTGATGCTATAAGTGAATGCTGGCAATTAATTGAATATGATGTTCATAACGTCGAAGCGATATAATCTTGCCCATGTTATTATTATTATTATTACTTTTTAATTCTACTACAGAGGAACCTCGGATTGCGAGTAACGTGGTTTACGAGTGTTCCGCAAACCGAGCAAAGATATTTAATACATTTTTAATCGGAAACCGAGCAAGTATTAGTTTCCGAGCGGCGAATATCATGTATGACGCATGCGACTCTTATTTTGACACAGAGCGTCACTCTCTCACCCCCCAACCGCAATATACGCTCATGGCAGTCTCAGAGAGATTTCTTTTTTTCCCTGTTAAAACGGTGTTTCCTTTGTGTGTGTGTGTTTGTTGTGAAACTTAAAAAGCGAGGTGGGGAGAGGGAGGAGGAGTGTTACTGTGTAAAACGAGGCAAGGGAAGGGGCTAATTCCACACACACACAGACACACACACAGACACACACACAGACACACACACAGACACACACACAGACACACACACACACACACAGACACACGGCGCACCAACGAAAACCCTATTTGTACTTTTTTTTTTAAAGGTAAAGTGCAGATTAATTTGTTTTATTTTCATTTTATAAATTGCATTAATTATTTTTATGTATTTATTTTTGGGGACTGTGGAACGAATAATTTGAGTTTTCATTATTTCTTATGGAAAATGATGATTTGGTTTACGAGTGTTTTGGAACATGAGCCCGCTTCCGGAACAGATTGGCTCGTACAAGGTTCCACTGTAATTCTTTTCACACTTTATGTGTTCATATATTATCTTAAATCTTCTACCACTTTTAAACGCAATTTTAACCTTGATGGATTCAGCCATGTGGCAGTTCCTGGTTCGGAGAAACCGTCTGATCGCATCACTGTCCCGGTTCTGGCGCTGGTTCTCAATGGCCTCTCCTTCTTTCTCACTGTCTTCCTCTGCGCTCTCCTTTCTTTCTCTTGCCCATGCGAGGTTAAGAAATCCCACCTCCTGCATTATGATTGGTTACTAGAATTCTGTCTTGTCTATTATTGTTTAGAAATCCAGACAATGAATGTGGGACTTAAACAGTATTTTTAAGAGCAGTTTAAAAAGACCCAGAATTATATTAATCATTTTTGGTTTTGCAAAATAATGTTGGAAAACAGTTGGATAGTTTTTTTTTTTTATCTGTATAAGCTTTTTTCTTCTATGTACAAGGGGTGCAAAAGTCAAAGTCTTTAAAACGTTTGTACCATTCAAATGTTAAGAACCTCAGTATATGTCAAGTGGTCTATAGTCCTATGCTTTCTCTCTGTTATGTGGCAGCCTTTAAAGCATTAAAGTGGCATTACTCACAAATATATATTATATATAGAACATTCGCGAAATTTATAATATCTCACGTGTGTATTTAACTAAAGTTGAAAGAACATGGACCAGCCTGCTGTGCCTCAATGCTTGAATGCTTAATGACTGCAAATACTGTTACACACTGTGTACAACATGTGTAGTGTGATTTCAGGGTAAAAACTGCATTAAATCCACATCAGGTACAAAAAATATTTCAGTTATCTGTATCTCTGCTTAAATCAGCTGGATCACGGTCAGTGGAGCACAGATTTTACGTGTATATTTCTGTAAAGTCAACAGCATGCAAGAGCTGGACAGTGTGAATACATATGTGTGTGTTTTAATGTGCTGAAATGACCTGTGTATAAGGTGTGTACTGAAAGACCTCTTTGAGCCTTCGTACACAGGCCAAGAAAGAGCAGTTTCTGTCCTGCATACAGTGCGGACACAGAGACACACACACACACACACACACACACACACACACACACACACACACACAGAGAAAGACTGTGTTTTCAGAAATCGGTAAATGTGTTGCCGTGCACACTGCCTGCACTCTTGCGGTATTAGTGCTCTGCGTGTGTGTGTGTGTGTGTGTATATATATATGTGTGTGTGTGTGTGTGATTGTGTGTGTATGTGTTTAGCAGGTGGAATGATGGGAGTAGACTCCCTCACCTGGACACCGTTGCAGTTCACACGTGCGAGACTCGGTAGCAGTGCAGGCATAGCCGCACGATCGGACCCTCTTCTGGGTGCCCTGGCCACAGGTGGCGCTGCACGGTGACCAGTCGCTCCACTCCTCTTCTTCATCCTCTAAAGGGTTTAGAGGGGGAAAAAAAAGGAATCGCTGAAATTTGACATCATGATTTATACACACTGCTGTACACTTGGATGTTGATGTCATTAAAGCTACAATCAAATACTGATTGTGTGTTATCTATAATGTACAGAGGGGGGGGGGTGAATGAAGGTGTAAAATCAATCATTCATCAACATCATTTGCATGTTACCGAACAGTTCGTACAGTCCTGACCTCGTTCCAGGCCATTTCCACATATTTGTGCAATTATAGGAGCTCCTGCGTTCCCATCTCCTGCGCAAGTGCATTAGTGTAACAAGGGATTATATAGAGAAATAAAGGGAGTTTTTACTCTGTGTTCTGCTATTCTACACAATGAAAAGTCGGAAAGTCTTGAACACTCCTAACAGAGTATATGAACGCACAGACCGACACTAGAACTCGTCTGACATTGACATTGGTAATTAACATTTCAAAAAAGAGTTTCTTACACTATTAATATTTAGAGCATTTTCAGAGCCTTAACTGCGTGCTCCGTGTGTATGAGAGGCACTCGGACTTGCGCATTCCTCACACAGCAGGTGGGAAGGTTATGCAACTGAAGCCGGAAATGCTCGACACACATTAGAGCATTCAGGGCTGGAGGTTTGTGCAAGACTTTATTTTTAAAATGCAACTTTTGGTTTATCATGAGGGGAATTCTATCCTGTACCAGTCCTGTGGTTATTTTTCTTATGCACATGTCCGAGAGATTTTCCGGGAAGGCGTAGTTAGATTTGAAAAAAAAATCTAACGAAAAAATAAGCAAGTAAGTATAAAAACCTTTTCGCAGCAGACCTATGAACAAAGCATTCTGACCTGCAGTTAGGCCGTGTTTACTGTTTAAGGTAAATGAAATGGAAGAAAAACCAAGGACCACGGTTTCGTTTTATCGTGTCATGTAGCCTAAAGGTTTAAAACATAATAATAAGAGGTTGTTGGTGCAGAAGCCTATCGTGTATCGTTTAAATCGAACCAGTTTTTCACACTCATTAGTGTGTAATTTCTGTTTCGCACTGAGGCTGGATAGGCCACGCCCCCCAAAAGCGACACTAAGCACACAAGACAAACTACAAGCAGTAGTACTCTTGCTAACGTGAACATGGGGTTTGTTTGTTATATTCCGATAATCCAGGAACATCACCAGGACCTCGTTATATTGCAAACACTTGTAGTTTAACCGTAACTGCAGTTGCAGCATCCCAAGAGGGGCCGTATTCCCGTTCAGGGCCGTATTCCTGCATGTTAGCATAATTACAGGAAAAAAAACAACAACAACATTACGTTACTAAACATTTAGAGATTTAGAGAGTCGTCTTATTAACGATGCGTTTCGATCACATGGTTTTGTACGCCTCACTCCGAGCGCGCTCATTAGGTCAATTGCAGAGGCCAGGGCCACGACTGTTAGAGCACAGAGGCCGTACAGTCATGAACGATGGGTGGAGATGGGTTAGAAAACAGCAGCGTTTTAGTTTTACTTCAGAAAATTAACCAACTAAATGGAGGGAAGTTAACCTGAAATCAGATCGCTGACCCGTGCTTTGTGCTGCTTTTGATGCAATATGGTGTAAACTGAGCTCCAGGAACCCTGTGTAATTTAAACACTCTAACAGGGGTTTTATTGGGGTTGAGGGTTTTAAATATACACAGCGCTACCGGTATAATACTTTATGTGCTTTAACATGCTTTAAAAGTGTGTCAAATATAGAACGTGACATTCACCGCAGAAGGCTACTCGAGCGATAAGGACGTGACTCGTGGACTCGAGGTGCTCGTGGACCTACATTTGAGCTCTGTTTTTTTTCGATTTGATCAATTTTATATTCCCAAACTCTACACTCTACATAAACCCGAATAAGGTGGCAAAACTCAAAAAATTTCAAATTTTTTAAGTAATGATGTTTCCTTATATAGATGAAATGATGTTTTAAGTAAACAGAACAACAATCAGCTTTTGAGTTTGTTGTACTCATTCATATTTTTTGTTCGATTGTTGTTGGCCAATGGGTCGTCACAGCAGACAGACCGGTCCGCACACAAGCTCGGCACGGGTTTTACACCAGATGCCCTTCCTGACGCAACCCTCCCATTTGGGCTTGGGACAGGTACTTCATCCAGTTGTTGGGAATCGAACCCGGGCCTTTCACATGGGAGACGAAACACCTACCACTGAGCCACCAGTGCCCTATTGCCATGATGACATCAGACACAAAATCACTAGTCTGAAAGATTTTAAGTTGGTGGAACTTTAAGGTGACAGTTACTGTTACTTAAGTACTTATAGTTACTTAAAATATCAAATTTGAACAGAACTCAATATGTTTAATTGCTTTGAGCATTAAGGTTTACAGTGTACATTAAATCTGATTCAAGGACAGCGGTGATGCTCTCGAGCCACCTATGCATAAAACAGCGACTATAACCGGACCAGTGAGCAAATTTTATGATGGAATGCCACACAGCTGCTAGCGTTGGTTTAACATTGAGGACAGTTAGGAACTAATTGCTTAAAATCTCATTCGAAAGAGAAGAGAAAATGTGAAACGTGTTTTTTTGTGTGTGTGTGTGTGTGTGTGTGTGTGTGTGTGTGTGTGTGTGTGTGTTTTGGAAAAAAAAAAAGTGCAGCAAATTCCTCGGCGAGCTCAAAGTTGTATGAGCCGTGTGAAGTGCAGCTCAGCGCCAGGGCTCGAGATGAAAAGAAGAGCCGAGCATGCTGGAGATGAAAAGAAGAGCTTGGACTGTCTGCCGCGATCTCGCAGCCTGTTCCAATCTGCCGTCTAATTATACACAAATATTGGTTGTTTAGCCAGGAGAGGAGAGGCCCGACGTTGCCATTAGCAAAGCGCAGAGCTTCTAAACTCGGAGTTTTCCCAGACGCGCCGTCGAGCACAAAGGAGTGTGTGCACAATGTTAGCAATGAGGGTCAAAACGAGTCTCTGTCCTGTGCCACGGATAAAAAGTGAAACGTTCATCTGTGTATTCAAGGGTACACACTCAAATCAGTATGTGAATGTTGATGACGTGGATTTCCCTTCTGGGTGATAAACATGCCGTCAAGAGAATCTCTGAAAGCAGTAAAGCGTAATCATGAATCATTACATCATTTAAGGTCATTTTACGCACAGACTATATAATATGAACAGAGAAAACATCTCTCACAAGGTATAGGTAACTAAAAGGTAGAAACAAAATGCAGTAATCGAACAATTAAAAGCCATCTTTTCCTGTTGTAATGTACAGTAACTGGCCGCCTTAAATAATGTAAAATATACACTAAGATAATGATAATCTGCACTGGTACGTTTTTTTCTTAAAGGGATCAAACCAAGGGCTGAAAGATTGCCCATGAGAATTAGTGTGTTTATATAACGGTCCAACCTTGAATCATAAATCATGTCAGGACGACAGAGCGACAGAGCGGCCTTCTGCACTGCTGTTTCATACAAGAAAAAAAAAAATCAACTTAATGAAAACATAATGTACATATAAGAATAATTAAGATTTTTTTTTTCTCGATCCACAGCGCTCATCGTTTGACATTGAGAACAAAATGCGGTCTATTTGATTTTAAATTGTCAAACACAAATGTCTTCCATCTTTCTCACCATAACTGTCCCACCCTTTCCACGGGGTGTCCCAGTTCCGTCCCACTCCGCTCAGCACGGAATCCTCTCCTCCGTAGCTCAGGTCGTCGCCGTTCTCCTCTAGACTGGCCTGGCCGGCGCTCTCCTCGCTGGAGTCGTGGTATTCCCAGAAGAGAGGCCAGAAGAGTTTCTGATGACCGAGCCATTCCCCGGAGTTCAGAGGCCAGTCGTTCCGGCCCTCTTTAGCCAGGTCCATCTCGACCTCCATTTGAGGGTCGTCGACAACCTCGATGGTGACCTGACACAAGAACAAAGAAAACACGGCATTTCCCGTCATGAAAAAAAAAAAAGTTCAATCTTCAGTAAGTCAGGAACTCACCACTTGTCATATCATTTGACAACAACATTTCTGCTTACTGACAGTGCATGGGTACAAAAGTGTGCACCCTACACCAAGAGTGCACACGTTGACTTCCTGCTGAACTGTATTTTCAAAGAAAACGCCCTTCATATCATCCCACATGTCAATTTACCAAAGGATGCTTAAATTGTCACAGGCTCAGCATGCCGTGACTTGTAGGAGGATAAAGGTATTGTGTTCTCTAAGCAGGCCTAGACAAATAACCGGCTGTTTATATTGCTCACGAGGTAACAATCTGATGGCTGCACAAGCTGTTTATAAATACCTGTATCGTAGTGATTAAGCTACTGTAACAACTGAGATTACATCGGTCGGCCATGTCCTCGGGCAGGTTGTACGTTCTTACATCCATAGAAAGTATATGGAGACTTAAATCTCAAACGTAATGCTCAGAGGTGCTCAGTATGGAAATGTTGCTTATGTAACATCCAGCAGCAGTCTCAGGGCTCTCAGTGTCAGGGGCAAAGCTGTAACTTCTGACAAGGTCTTCAGGGGCGGGGCTTATATTTTAAAGACTAACACGCATTACCTTATAGAAGATTGAGGGTCTCTTTGTATCGTACATGAGAACAGGAACTAACTTGTTTATGTGCTAATGTCTATAGATTATGTGCTCTGAAATAAATAAAAAATGTTGGTGTGGTGTAAGGGGAATGAAATGCTCGGTTTGTTTTCCTTTATCACGGAATCTCAAAGCTACG
>QNUK01000127.1:970000-1077500 GCA_013621035.1 Clarias magur | reverse complement strand
TGAAACCGGCAGGTGATCGTGGTGAAGGCATCTCTCCCTGTGTAAAAGTAGGCAGTGTCTGAATGTAATTGTAGACAGCATCATCATCACCTTTTAGATCATACTTTCAGTTAATAATATATCTGCCAAAACATTGGAGCAACATCAGCATCTGCATGCAGGTGGAGCCGCGGGTACCTTCTAGGAGGAAATAAAATGTTCATAACCTTCATTGCTAACTAACACTAGATACATTATGTGACTAATATAAGCTGGCATGACACCATTTCTAAGAGGATTTTTCTTCATCACCCGGAAAGTGATGTGCTTTCTATTTTGTGATTAAGAGTCTGCCCTCTGCTCCTCTATATGTCGTTTTATATCAATTTGTATACCAAAAAGTGCTCGGAAAATAAAACAGGCGGCTTTAATAGAACCCATAAAGAACATCATTCTTCAACCTTCTATAAAGCCTCCTGACAAACAGAAAGAATCAAAACAGGTCAAATAATTCCTGAAGCAATTGTAGTAAACATGAGAAGACAACTAGAAGATCTGTCATCTTCTAACACCATATCAAATCTATACAGCTGTGACCCTGAACCCTGGGTTTCAAATAAACACATCTGGAGTGAAATGTCTACCATATGACAGCATATCAAGAGGACTTTAAAAGGAGATTACTGGAATAACGTGTATGTTTTTTCATGGCTTAGGCTGAAATACAGGCTAGTTTACAGAAGAGGTTACTGTGAAAACTTGAAGAATAAAAAAATTGTAATCATTTAATCTATATTTAACAGTGTAACAGTTAACAGTGCATTAAACATTCACATTATACTGATATACTCCAGTTGCACAACCTGTTTGACATTGCAAAACATCTGATAAGATGTGGAGCTGTTGTTTTTAGTCCTCCATCCTACATAAGTTACTTATCAAACCCAAAGCCTGCATGATACAGCCCTCCCGCTAGCAACCAAACAAAACAGAGCGGCCGGAGAAACACGGCCAGACACGAACAACGCGGCGTTCAGCTGCTTTTCTCCTGACAGCTGGTTGACATTAAGCGCAAACGCTGCATTGAACTGATGAGAGAAGCACTGCGAATTCTTGGAGGACGGCCCAAGATGGTGCATGCAGGTAAATTATTACACATTAAGGGATATGTATCTCTTTCATCTGGTTTACTTTAATATGGAGACCTGAAGTCTGGCGTAGGAGAGACGGCCTCCTGTTGTC
The DNA here is from genome assembly GCA_013621035.1 of Clarias magur. NCBI lineage: Eukaryota > Metazoa > Chordata > Actinopteri > Siluriformes > Clariidae > Clarias > Clarias magur. The sequence continues at coordinate 1,076,279 of QNUK01000127.1, read as the reverse complement.
CCGGATCCACAACAACACCGTCAGCGAGCTTTGAAATCATCTGCTATCTATCACCATTCCGGCACCTCCTGTCTCGCCGCAAAGTTAGATTCACGAACGCTCCATCTGATGGCGCAGGGATTCTCTGTCACACTGATTTAATAGGCATCTCTAGATAATCTCATAATGCGTCACAGTGCTTTACACATGCACTCATCAGTTTAACTCTCTGTAAAACAGAGAGGTTTTTATGTCTTGAGGAAGCACAGATGATGTTTTTCCAACTTCAATGTCTAATCTGGAACTGGTGTTTCCATGTTTCCCGCCGCAGAATTAGCTATTTTGCTGTCAACTGCAACAAACTAAACAAAATCTTGAGCGGCTACATGCAGAACAAACATTTATCTGTTGACCTATGTGTTGGCGCATAGCACCAATACTCCTAGGTTAGTTTATAATGTGAACGTAGGGTAATATTATTATTACCACATTATCTCTCCCTTGCTCTTTGACATCATCAACTCACAAACCGAAATTTAAGCCAAGTCCAATTTTAAAAACACAGAACAATATTGTAATATGTAATCAAATATTAAAAATAGACACGCCCACTTCTCTGATTAATGCTATATGACATGATCTTTATTGGTACAGACCTCCTCAACGACAAACTTGTGCTATGTCATTAACAACTTACAATTTGCTGAGTAACTCTGTTCCTAAAACTTTTCAAGGGTGTTTATTTTTATGCCGCGCATCCCAAAACTCCACCATCGGATCATGGAATGCTTAGGAAACGTGGGATCTACTGGATCCTGAAAGTCCAGGACAAACATCTTATCAGTGTAAAGTAGGTTGAACGCGGACCCTTCCTGAGCCTTTCATGAGCTACATGCATGCCTTAATAGCACCAGAGACCCAGTCACGTCGGGCCTCTACATCCTGGTTCCTACAACACTTCAAAGGGCTCGTGTTGAGGCCCTGTCTGTAAGCCACCAGGGACATCAAAGAAAAGCCAGCGAACATGATTGGCCACAAACTGAGGGCCAAAAACATTGACACGATGGACATCGTCAGGCATCCAACGCTGTCGATTCCATCGGAATCAAAATTCACCTTTTAAAATTTATCTCTAGGGACGAATAAGGTCAGATCATAATCGTAATTCCTCCTACGAGCTACCTCTTCCTATTTGCGAGGTCATTCTTGAAATTTTAAAGGACCTTTTGAATGCAGTCCATCATAACCACATCTGTATGACTCCTGTTTCCCTGAGCGCACATCTGGAGACCTGATTCGATCATCCCTTTCGTCTTCTGGCACAGAAACAGCAATGAAGGGGAGACGGGGGGAGAAAGAGTATGCGTGTGCGTGTCTGTGTGTGTGTGTGTGGAAAGGGGGGGGGGGGAAGGGCTAGCGAGGCTGCTTGATCAAAGCCTTCCTCTGCTGATCATGTGTAGCCTGCCTTGTCTCACTTCTCTGAATCCGTCTCTCCCACACGCAAAGCAGATGTCCTCCAGTGCAGACGATAACTTCACCCCAAACAGACGCTCCATTGAATTTCACCATCTCCAAGGAAGCAAGAGAAGCACCTTCCATGTCCTTAAAACAATTATCACGGCCACAGTATGTCTGAGTCACCTAAGTTGAACGGTATAATGGATTCTCAAGCTAGCTGGAGCTGTATTTGTTTTGTTTTTTTTAATCCAGGGCAACCGTAAATCAAAATGATAGTGATGCAGGGGATTTTTATATGTCTCACAAGTGTGAAAATGATTATGTCCAAGTAGCCCAGCCTATACTCTTAAACTTTTTTTTTTCATGGATTTTTTGAAGAGATGAGGCTTCTTAAGCTTCTTAGCTTCCTAAATAGGCTGTAACTGGAACACAATCTTAAGTGTCCCCCAAGAGTGAATGCAATTATGGTCAAGCAGTCCTTTCTACACCTTAGAAGAAAAAAAAGGTTCCTCAAGGGTTCTGTAGAGGGAGAAGGGTTCTTCGGTTTCTAAAATGTTCGTACATGGAGTCTTTGAATAAATAATTTCATGGAGCCTCGTTTAGGGATTTAGAAGACTTAATTGGAATTTAACTCTGGAAGCATAAACTATTCTACACACAATCATCACTTTAAAAATGAAGTCTGTAAATTATCTTTTTGCAATTGTACCTGTCAAGGGGTGGGGTACATTAGGCAGCAAGTGAACAGTTAGTTGCCTGACGTTGATGGGTTGGAAGCAGGAAAAATGGACAAATGTAAATATCTGAGTGACTTTGACAAGGGACAAATTTATGTCTAGACAGTTGGGTCAATGCAACTACAAAATGGGACGTCTTGTTCCTATAGTCCTGGGAAGATAATGGAATGGAATGCAATGGAAGAAGGTGGGTTGGTTATTTAGCTGGTGAAGAGAGAGAGCTCCTGGAGGAGCTATGGAAGAAAGTGGGGTGGCACAGGAAGTATGAGCTATGGCAAAGTTCTGCTGAGGAAACCTTGAGTCCTGCCATGTTGCTTTGACCTGTACATCCTACTTACACTTTGGTAGGATGATCAGACAGGTCAACATCAACAACAGATGTTTCAAGAGTGTCAGTTTGTGTTTTCTGTTCTGCAGTTTACACACTCTGTCACACAAACTCTTTGCTGTTAATTTGTAACAAGAGCGATAAAGTTCTGAGAAAGCCCATGTCTCATATCTTCTGTCCACGTGATTCTGACATCAAATCTTGGAGAACAACATCCTTGTCAAGATGAGCCACTTGCTCACCATAGTGCTGTTAGGCTTTGTCTCATCCACGACATCAATGCAATGACCTGCCAGTTCGAGAGAGAGGAAAGGACAGCTCTGCTTTTGCATGAATAATCCAAGTTAAGAATGGAAAGTAAACGGCTCAGAAGACGTTCCTGTGGTTGCGCATCGCTCCACAACAACGGAGCGTAATTCAAAGTGCCTGGAGCCGGAATTCCTGACCGCTCACACGAAGAGGGGAGGAGCGGCTGAGAGAAACGGAGGATACTAAAAAACAGTGTCAATGCATGGCTGGATGCCTGACCAAGCGCTTCTTTTTTGCCTTCCACATGCTGCATACCATTATATTGCAATCTGATTTGCTTGGCATTTTCCGACTGAGATCACCAACACACCAATGCCCCAAGAGAACAAATAAAACTTCATTGAGCTTAAAATGATGAAGTCATGACGAGTTCCACCACCAAGAAGACAAGAACATACGGGACTTGCTGTACAAACCCACAGCCATTCCTCTGAAGACACCAAAAACCATTACTTCCTGGTTTGGAAACAGAACATAAGACACGCTTATTAAAACTGAAAACTGAGCAGCTCGGTTCGTAATTCACTGAAATGGATGGACCTGATTAGTTGACTCCAAAAAAACGGCCTGACGATTAATCACTCTGTTGGAAGCCATTTTGCTTTGATGGGTTGGTATTTGCTTAAACACCTTCATGTGCAGGTTGTGAAATCCAATGCGAGAACATTCAGATGACTGAAACCCACACAAACCAAAACGGACTGTTAGCATATGGTAAAGCAGGCCTTATTTTACATTTCAAGGTTTCTGGAATTAAATTCCCAACGGAAATTCTTGCTGACTCAGAAAAGCTATTCATTTTACTCAATACATTTTGAGGCACTGGAACCAATTCATTCTTAAATATAAAAAAAGAATCTCTAGGGGACCCAGTTTAATGCTCAAATAGACCTTTTTAGGGCATATTATTGGTCAACTACAGCATGGAGACATGGTTTATTAAATTATATGTCTTTGGTGAACCACAATCCTGTAACATTTTGAGTTATGGTGGTTGGCTCTGCTACTTTACCATTTACACATCACATTTTACAGAGACATCAGCCAGATTCTTATTTGTTCTAAATAATAAAAGCTTGGGTTTATCTCCTGGACCCTAAGGAACCATTGATGTGTCAAAATGTGAAGTGATTTATATTATATAATACATTCTATCAATCATGATCCCGTCAATAATTCTTAGTTGGGATTTAAAATAAAAACAACAACCCAGAAGCTACCTTCTGACCGCGCTTTAGCCCAAAGCATTTTACACGTTGGCCTGATTTATATCCGTTCTTCCATTCTCGATGGTATGTGTGTGTTCTAGTGGTTTTACTTAAACACAAGCTAGCGTTTTAGCGTTAAATCCTTGATATAGCATCTGCAGCATGCGCATGAGAGCACTTGCACGGTATACTTTCAAACATAGATTATGGTTTACGGTTTCAGCTTAACCTCAATTAGGGTGCTGGATATTTGAGCGCTTTCCAATCCACAGTCACTCAACTTGACAGGACTTTAAAAAAATAAAAATAAAAAAAACAGGAAATGCAAAGGCTTAAGAATTTGGCGCCCTCTGTGGTATGCGGCATCAATGGGGAGCTCGCCTCTAAGAACAGGAAAGGCCGGCGATTCTTTGGTTTATCCGTTACACCACTGGGCTCCTTCACTATTGCTGCATGCCAATCTCACGTCTCAGGTTGCAGACAGGAGGGAAAGTAAGAATTGGTTGCCATAATGGTAAGCTTGGCTAAAGCTTAGCTATTGTTTCTTATGAGAATATAACCTACGAGGGGTGTTCAAGTCAAACTGGTACTATGCAGAATGGAAAAAAAAAAAAACTGTTCTGACAGTAAAAAAAAACTCCCTTCATTTTGCTATATAATCCCCTGCTACACTGATGCACTTATCCCAGCGTTTTACTAGTGCACTTTATACCATTAATGTAGAACGTTTTCTCAGTATGCCACAGCCGTGATGTGATGGTTCACGTCTGAAACGCTGGCCTCCCAGGAACTCCTTAAACATTTGGAAATGCCTTGGAGAGAAGTCAGAACTATATGGATGTAATGTAACTATATGGACCTGTAATGTGTAATTCAGTTCCCACAGACACATGCGTCTCTTCTACAGGCTGCCGACAAGTTATCCGACGATTTTCAAGGATCAGGAATTTTACTCACCAAATGTTTATGGAACAACTAAAGTGAGCTCTGAGCCACCGTGTCCAGGATCGTCTTTAAAACGTTCAAATATTTTAGAGCGAGTAATGCCCTTCCGCCCACCTACACACCACTGACATTTTTCCTGATTTGTAGTGAAATGTCAGATTCTTAATCTTTCCAAGACACTTATTACCCATCATTTGTCTTCTTGAGGCTCCTCGGATCTAGACGACTAGACTGCAAACCTCACCACACTAATATGCTGTGATTCCTATACACATTAACCAGTGACTGACTGGTTCCAATCATCAATCACACGTTATCAAGCTGGTTATTGACTTGACAAAGGGCACAGGGGGGTGGAGTGGGGTGGGGTTGAATGGGGTGGGGATCCTTCCTTATCCATGAAGGAACGCTGCTTGTCATTCCAACCAATAAGGAGCCAAACCTGATTCCACCAACAGCTCTTGGAATTAAGTCAAGTCTCAGTTGAGGCTTCAGATTGGTTAGAGAAAAATAAAATAAGCCACACCAACCCTTTTTGGAAGATTGGGATGTTTTTGGATGTGAGTGTATGTGGGAGAGAGGATTAACTCTTAAGACTAAATTTTGATGCTTTTGCTTGGTCAAAAGGACTAGGCGAGATAATAGTTCTTAGTTTCTATGTATAAATAACTTGTTTCCCACTTTTGGGAAAAATATCTTCTAGGTTACTCATTGAAAAAAAAAACATGAAACCATTTTTTAAGATTAGGAGAAAGGAGGAGGTGACATTATCTATATTCTGCTTTAAAGCTTTTTCTTCCACCGCAAAGAGACAAAAATAATGAAAATCAGTGTTTGATTCTGATTAATAAACTCAATTATGACCTACAAGAAACTCTGTTCATTCATTCCTCAGCAGTCGCTTTATAATGGTTGAAAACCGGAGAGGACAACTGGGTGTTAGGCAGGAACACATCTTTCATTGAAACCCAGTCTAACACAGGACACACACACACACACAATTACCTATGGGCAATTTAGCATATCCAGTTCACCTCCTGGCTTGTTTCTGGGAGATGCGAGGAAACCGGAGATCACGGAGGAAGCCCGCATGGGCATTAAGAGAACAAGTGCAACTCCACATTAGACAGTAACCTAATAGTAGAGTTCAGGGCCGAACCTTGGCGCTGTGAAGTGGCAGCCACTGTGCTGCCAAGGAAAGGAAGAGCAAATCCTAAATCCTGAGGCACTAATTGGCACCGAGTGAACCGCGACGCAAGATACGACATGTCCGTTCAGATCATGTTTTAAACAAAAGTCGAGGTTAGATGAGACCGGTCATTTGTTCAACATGCACAATATGGACTGCTGGGAGAATTAAACACCCACCCACCCACCCACACACACACAGCAGAGTGGTTTTCCCAGTCCGGCTTGTTGCTTTTAATCCTCTACATTTTAGTGTTTCCCTGATTACTGCAAGCCTTTCATTAAAGTGGGTGTGCTGGACTAGAAAACACTACCATGTGCTGCAGCCACCTCTCCTCTAATCCCAAGGTTCTAGCACGACACACACACAGACATGAAAAAGACACTAATGACCCCTTCCTATGAGAAACAGCTCCCAACTGTGCCATCCCATATGGTCTCCTTTACACATGGAGAGAGACAGAGAGAGAGACAGAGAGAGTTTCATGCGCCTCCGTACCGTAAGAGCGGTGCTCCCTCTGGGTTTAGGGTCATTGATCTTCTGCTTTCTGCTGGGGAATCCATCCACTGACACTAGGAAGAGGGTAAAAAGAGCCACAGAGGGCAAAACTCCCCTCCGAGTGCGCATTACTGCAATAAACTCACTAAAGTAAAACACAGGAGAGTTTCAATCCGTGCGCTTTTTCTTCTTTTATTACGATGATTATGATTGGAATTGTTGCTTCCGCTACACGCTTCCCCTGTCGCGCGGCGCGCGCGCGGCGTTGATCAGTGCCTCGCGCTCCCACAGCACCACTCCATTAGAGCGCAATCTCGAGTTACATCCTCCTGTTCGGCACTGGCTTTCTGAAAGAGCTCCGGAAACATCTCAGCTGTTTATGGTCCTCAAACATTCCTCGAACTTAAGATGCCATTTGTGAGCTGCTCGCGCTGTCCTGCTGCGGCTCCGCGCGTAAACGCTGCTGCTGCTGCTGATCTGAAACTCCAGCGCGTGTGTGTGAGAGAGAGAGGGAGAGTGAGTGAGAGCGCGCGAGGCTGTGTGTGTGCGTGCGTAAATTCTACACTACTCCACACACCAGTTCGACTCGTCAGGGTTGCCAGATTCGAGTCGAGCTCCGAGTCAGGCTCTGTTTAAACCCATCGCACAGGCGATCCACGTTGGAAGGTCTTTAGCAGACATTCTTATGCAGAAGTGCATAGTTTTTATTAAAACACACTATTTATTTTACAAAGATATTTCTTGTATTCACGTTGTCAATATTGAACCAACAAGCCCAATTTTTTAAAATTAATTCATAATGTATGTAAAAGTGTGTAAGTCTGGTGTTCTATCCAGCATGGATTCCTGGCAGAGGATGAAGACTGACTGGGATGAACGTGACCCTAAAGTGTGCAGATTTTGGATAAAAGGTGTAAACCCTAATGCTCAAAGTAATTAAACGTATTGAGTACTGTTAACTTAAACAGTTGCAATTAGTTTAAATTAATAGACCTTGATGAGTATTTAGAACGTTTTGGTATTTACGAGTTTGTAGAAACGACACTGTTCAAGTCAGCTGAAAGAATTTGATATTATAAGTAATTGTAAGTACTTAAGTAACTGTGACGGTCACCTTAAAGTTCTACCAACTTAAAATCTTTCAGACTAGTGATTTTCTGTCTGATGTCATCAGGGCAATAGGGCACTGGTGGCTCAGTGGGAGGAGTTTCGCCTGCCATGCCAAAGGCCCGGGTTCGATTCCCAACAACTGGATGAAGTGTCTGTCCCAAGCCCAGATAAAATGGGAGGGTTGCGTCGGGAAGGGCATCTGGTGTAAAAAACCTGTGCCGAGCTTGTATGCGGACCGGATCGTCTCCTGTGGCGACCCATTGACCAACAACAATTGTTTTGATTCGCAACAACTAAGAAAATGATCATTGCTAATAAATAGTATGAGTTAAGCTACTCAGTCAATAAAGTTTGATATTTTGAGCCACAGTAACTGTCTCCTTAAAGTTCCACCAACTTAAAATCTGTCATGTCTCACGTCATCAACGCACATGTAAAGTGCCCATGTTGAATTTTTTGATCAAGATGGTGGTGGATTGGTCCGTCTTCACATGATGCTGTAAGTATAATCTTTACAAAGCTGGTGGCTCAGTGGTACAGTAGGTGTTTCGCCTGCTATGCGAAAGGGCCGGGTTCGATTCCCAGCCACTGGATGAAGTGCCTGTGCCAAACCCGGATAAAAATGGGAGGGTTGTGTTCAGAACGGCATCTGGTGTAAAAACTTGTGACAAACCGCTGTGGCGAGTCATTGCCAGGAGCAGGTGAAAGACCAACAATGATTTATTTCATTTGCAACAACTGAAAAAAAATTATAGTTTAGTTAGGCTACTCAGTAATGCAAGTAAATAGCGATTAATATGAATGAGTACAACAAACTGAAAAACTGATAGTTCTGTTTACTCAAAATTGGAAAAAGCATTACTTTTTAAAAAAATTATGTAACTGATTACCTCAAATTTTTTGAGTTCGCCAACTTATTCGGGTTTACAGTCTCCTTGCCCGGCCTGTCAGTTTAGGTGGACGGCCATATTTTTTTTCCATTTTTGAATGATGGATTGAACAGTGCTCTGTGAGATGCTCAAAGCTTGGGGTTATTTATTTATTTTTTTACTTCTCAGCAACTTTATCCCTCACCTGTCTGCTGTGTTCCTTGGACTTCATGATGCTGTTTCTTCACTAATGTTCTCTAACAAACCTCTGAAACCTTCACAGAACAGCTTGATTTATACTGAGATTAAATTACACACAGGTGGACTTTATTTACTATTTACTAATTAGGTGACTTCTGAAGCCAATTAGTTCCACTGGATTTTAGTTAGGGGTATCAGAGTAAAGGGGGCTGAATACAAATGCACACCACACTTTGCAGATTTTTTTTTTGTAAACAAATGTGAAAGGCATTCATAATTTTCCTTCCTCTTCACAATTATGTGCCACTTTGTGTTGGTCTGAAATTTAAAATCCCAATAGAATACATGTACGTTTGTGGTTGCAGTGTGAGAAAATGTGGAAAAGTTCATGAGGTGTGAATACTTTTTTTTTTTTGCAAGGCACTGAACTTGCATCATCTTAAATTGAATTAATTGTGCAAACCCAACACTGAAGCAAAAAATACAACAACATCCTACATTACATTTGGCAGGTGCCCTTATCCAGAGTGACGTACATTTTTATTTGATTATACATCTGAGCAGTTGTAGGTTAAAGTTAAGGGGCTTGATGAACAGCTGCAACTTGGTGGTGGAGGGGTTTGAACCTGGAATATTCGGAGAAGTAGCATTCCAATGATTTAGCAGAAATGTTTTTTTGTTCAACCACAGAGGTACAAAAACATATAACTTAAAGTATGAACAAGTAAGAAACAAGTGATCAGGCCGGTGATTAGTATACTGCTGAGGCTGAGTGGCTGGAACAGACAAAAGAGGAAATGAGGCTTGAGCCTCATTTTAAGCAGGTGGCTCTGTCTGGTCATAATTTACATTAGATGAAATCAAACAAAGTAATTCGATTTTATTTTAATGTATCATAAAAACGACTGCAGCGGTTTTATATTCAAGTCTGAAAGGATGTCTTAAAACTGTAGCAACATTTGATTCCATACAAGCAATCTGGCAACCAAGGCTACAAATCCTCTGCGCCTATTCCTCATTGGTCAGTTGCCCTCTGTTAGTGTGATGTCACAATATGTGGAGGAGGAGGAGGAGGAACTGAGCCGGACCTCTTTAATGCAGGAGCACACACGGGAGCCCTGCAGAAGTAGGACATGAACAGTAATAGTGTGTGATGGGAAAGTGCGTCTGGAGGGATTTGTGTAAGTGGATTTCAGCGGCACTCAGTGTGACTCGGTGCAATTGAGGGCTTAAAGGAGAATTAAAGACGTGCAGCTGTGGACAAAAAAAAGTAAAAAGAAATCTACTTAAGTGCTTAGATTTGTAATGTCCCTGAACGGTGAGGTTTTATCAGGATTTAAGAAGCGGAAAAGTGTTGGTGGTGGACGGGGGAGAAGAAGCAGTTCTGCTAAAAAGTTAAGGATGTAAACGTCACATGCTTAGATTTTTCTTCGGGGATTTAAATTCATTATTAAGGGGAGTCTAGCGTTATCCTTATGAGAAGAACTTATTCTGGTCAGATTCCAGATTCCAAATGCAGAGGGAAAAACTAATCAAGTTCTGAAGATGGTGTCTAGAAACGTGTACAAAAGATATCAGATGCTCAGGATCTCTGTGGTTTTAGGATATGGCCCTGAAGACGAGCAAAGCGGAACTTGTATATAAAGGAGAATTTGCGTTAGAGATGTCAGACTACATGTCAGATTTGACCAGAAAATAACAAGATTCAGGTCCTATTAGATTCTAGATTGAGCGCTAAACTATATTTCTCACTCTGCCAATCCTGTGAACCTTATAAAGAACATTTATTCAACTATACAGTGAGCTGGTTGGTGTATGAACAGTCAATTTTGACCTTGGGACACTAATTCATGCATCATGATTCTGGGGGAAAAAACAAACAAACAAACAAAAAAAACAAGACATAATATTCTTCCTTTTATTATGTAACATGGTTTTATATTTATAGAACAGTTATACATCTTAACTCTTGTGTTTTACAATGTTTTTATTTATTTATTTCAAGGACAAGAAACAACAAAACGACGCCATCTCCGACATTCTTTCGAATTAACGAAATTTAAAGACGAATGTGTTCATAGTAGAAGAACGACAGTGTGAGAAAGAACAAACAAATGAAGGAATACAGGACGAGGCACGGAAGCCACAACGTGTTCATTTCAGCACCTTTTCTTTTAATAATAATAAAAGTTCTGCATGAATTTGAAACGGTTATGGATGAAGCTTGGCCATCAGTAGTTTTGCGCACTGAGAGCGCGCTCACCGTGGAGTTCCGCGCACATGTTTCTGGAGCTGCCAGAAACGTGGAAAATTTCTCTCTTTCTTAATTTTTTTTTTGTGTGTGAAAGACCAAAGAAAAAAAGTCACTATTCATAATAAATAAATATGTACACGGATACAGTGGAGAATCAGGAAAAAAGCTCACAAAGCAGGATTTAAGACTGGTGACGAGAAAAAAAAAAAACTTTAAGACTTTTTTTTTTTTTTGGTAATTCTTATAATATAAAGGGCTTGCTAACTTGTAATACAAACCTTCAACATGTTCTTTTTGGAATATTATATTTTATCTGATTTTTTTTTTATATTTATATACATTTTTTTCACCCCTAAAGTGCAACTTGATCGTTGAATTCTTCGAAACTGCAATTTAATGATGCACGTGCATGAGTCGAGCGTGGATTCCCCCCCAAAAACCCACAAACATCAATAGAAGCGTGACTTTTATCAAAAAACTGAAGGAATGAAAGGCAAATATGTTTTTAAAAAAAAAGCTGAGATTTCTGCTGACAAAAGCAACAAAATGAAGAAGAAACGGGTTAACAAGCGGGCGTCTGTCTCTGAGACGTGATGGTTTGTTCCCGCCCCTGGTCTGGTCCCGCTTATTCAAAAAGAAGCTTTGTACACGTGAGAAGAACGGTTTGAGGGTTACAGTTACATATGGCTTTAGCGAGAGCAATAAGCGGTCCGAAGCATCTTGTGGTTGGCGGCGAGGAATTGAAGCGCTTTTTTGGTGTGTTTTTGCTCTCAAATAAACGTCACAACGAGTTAAGGACAGATCCCGAATGTCAAAGTGATGGATGAGAACCAACAGAAAAGGAACGAAGGAAAGGGGAAAAAAAAGAAAGCAGTGTAATAGGAGCTTCATGTGCTTAACAAGAACATGATGACATTAACAACAACAACAGACGAGAAAAGAGAAGACTTAAGATGTATTAAGTGAAGCTTGGGAAGGAATGATGGGGGGGGAGAGAGAGAGAGAGAGAGAGAGAGAGAGAGAGAGAGCAGTGCACGTCTCCATCAAGGCTGGAAGGTCTTCAGTCTTCGCACTCCTCGTACGTGGTCTCGTCATAGGACCGGTCGAGAGACGGGAGGATTTTGTTGCGCAAGTATTTCACCTGCAGCAGATCTCCCACCTCGCTGATCGCGTTCAAGGCCTACACACACACACAAGATCATCAATATACACCACATTCACACCATCGCCGTCATGCAGGATCGCTTTACAAACGGTCACTCGAAACTTCAACTAATAGGAGTAAAAAGTGAAAAAGAAAGATGTTAATTGTTGTGGGTGTTGCCAAAAAAAAGGAAAAAGAAGAAATTCTTGGATGCGGATTTCTTGGAAATAGACAAAAAGGATGCATAAGGATTTGTTTTCAAATCTTGAAAGAAGTAAAATTTTTATATATGCATTTTTTTAGACGCTGTACAAACAACCCAAGTTAATATTATCCGAGTTATCATCATCATCATTATTATTATTATTATTCACAGTAAGATTGCGGTAAGCCAGGCTGAGAAACTCTAGATGTTTTCCAACCCTAAAGCCCTAAACCCTAAGGTCGGGTGACGGTGGCACATGGAGGCGTGAGAAGAGGAGGAAGCTCGTCCCGGTTTCTCTCTCTCTCCATCTCTCTCTCTCCCCCTTTCTCCCTGTCTCTCTCTCTCACATGCTCAACAGGAGAGTCATAAATAACATTGAGGTGATCATTTGCGAACGACGATAAAACGAGAAAAGAAAAAACAAGCACATAAAACACACAAAAAGCCGGAGAGCTTTCACACTTCCTGATATCCCTCTGATTCCTGATGATGTCACAGCTTGGGTGGGTGGGGGGGGGGAGCCAAAAAAACAAAAAACATGATACGAAATGATAAGAAGCGGTAGCATCAAAGTCTGCTCTGTTTTCTGAGTCCTGAGGAGGAGAAAGACGGTGATGGTGGAGGGGTGATTCTTCTCTTATTTTTTTTCCCCTCGTGCTTAAAATCAAGGGTCCTTGGGGAGGCAGATTAAGATGCTCTTTGATCTCCTGCCAGAGCAGCCCCCTGTGGCAGGCCCTTCTTATGTAAACCCTCCGACTGAGCGAGCCGAGAGAGCCGACACTGTCAATTAATTTACGGCGCGGGACACTTTGAAGACGCGGCCTCGCATTCCTTTATCAGTGATTGCGTTCGGACAAAGACTGGCATATCGAGGTAGGGACTTGTAAAGCACGCACAAACACACTGTTGTTATGAGACATAGTCTTTAGTGGTGTGTGTGTGTATGTGTGTGTGTGTGTGTGTGTGTGCGTGTGCGCGTGTGTGCGTGTGCGCGTGTGCGCGTGTGCGCGCGTGTGTGTGTGTGTTTGTCTTCTCATATTTTATTTCCTAAATATCAGAGATAAGTAAATTGTTCAGGGTAATTGTTCAGGAAAACCCAGAGAACTGCTCCAAATTGTTCTTTTTTTAACGCAAATTTTTGCCAAAGCATGAAGCTTCAAATGGATCTGGAATTCTGGCACAAATTAATCTCTGTGATTCAAAGTCTTGACAGCTGATCTGTTTTAGCTCGCAGCTGGAATGACTATCAGAGCTTCTGCTCTAGAAGATCAATCCCCACCTTCTGGCCAATCAGAATCGAGAACTCAAAAGAACAAACAAAACAAACAAACAAACAAACAAACAAACAAACAAACAAACAAACAAACAAAGATCTCACATAATCAGAGCTCCCAATGTGACAGGCTGCATGTGTGTCTGTGGGTGTACGCATGCATGTGTGTGGACGTCCTGAGGTTATTACCGTGTCCAGCATTTCTTTGGTGTGAGCCGCAGAGATGCAGAAGCGTGCTCTGGACTCGATGATGGGCGTGGCTGGGAAACCCACGACAACCACACCTATGTTCCTCTTCAGCATCTCCCGACCGAATGCCCTGGATAGGACAGGATACACACCGAACACACACGCGCACACACACACACACACACCAATTAATCAGGATGTTAATATGTTAATAAGTTAATATCTCAGCTCACTAACTAGCCTAACATCTTCTGTAGGTTGGATTTAGATGGGTAAGAATGCTGGTTTTGGAAAACGGCTAGAAAACACGGACGAACGTTAAAACGAAAAAACGTCTTAAATCTACTTATAACATGAACACTTTGTCCCTTAGGTTTTTTCCTCCCCAATCTGCAGCTGTCCATGAGATACGCTGGTGGTTGAGAGAGATAAAAAAAAGAAAATATTTTTAAAAAGGATGTCCTTAGAAAGCCGTCTTTTCAGATACGACTTGCTTCCTATTTAGGGAGCCTCTTCCTCAAGTGACCACATGATGTATGTGCTAAATCTGACCCGTTCTCATATAACTGATCATAATTATTATAATTGAATTCACAAATCTATGTTTGTTAAAGTTATGTGGTATCCACTCAAGCACTAGACCGAAGCCGAGTGGCGAGCGCTTACCCGATTTTGGCGGGCAAGTAGAGCATCATGGGAACTACAGGTGAATCGTTGTTGCCGTAGATGATATAGCCCATCTCCCTCAGCCTCCTCCGGAAGTAGTTTGTGTTCTCCGCCAGCCTCTGGATGCGATCCCTGCCTGGAAGGAATGTTTAAAGAGAGGGAAAAAAAAAAAAAGACATTTCAAACACATTTTAAAGGGAACGTTTTGGACTTGGCGTTAATCTGCTTTTTCCACGCCGCTTTCATGCAATCGGACGATTAAAAAAAAGTTACCAATGAACAGGACCCATTAGTGGAGTTATTAGGAAACCCGAGCACCTGAGCTATAAACTTTATCCTCACGCTGGAGCGAAAGCCGGTCCTGAACCATTAAAGCGGGAAGATTTTATACCTGCTGATTTTATAGATCTTCTTAAAATTTCCCCTGTGATATCATCGGGCCACGGCGCGTTTGCTTTCTAGTCATGTTTGGTCTTAGTGTGAGGTTTTATCGCACTCGAGCTCCGTGTAAGCCTGCGTGTCCTCGCCAGAGATGCTAATCAGAAGGCTAAATGCGACCCGCGAGCTACAGAGGAGCTCTTTATCTCAGCGAAGCTGGACGCAGTAAACAAACATCGACGATTCGCTCGGAGGCCAGGGGTTTGAGCGCTCTCGCTTGGAAAGAAGCGTGTCTGCTTTGTGATGCATCAAGCAAGAATTCGAAGCGTGAGCTGTTTGGGAAAGCGGGTCAAAGTTTCCGTGCATGCCAAGGAATGGCACTAAGGAATTTCCTCTTCGGTGCTAACGTCTGAACGTGGTGTCTCCTCAGTGTGGGACGTCAGGTCGGGCGATGGGTAGGTCTTCGGTAGAGACTGAAGTGTCCACCTCGACGGAGTTCCCAGAGGTGAAATCTACCACCCAAATGGTGACTTTTGTTTGTGAGCGAGTGTTGGGCGTTTTCTTCTGATGTGTTCTTGCGAAATGGGGCTTCACTTGCTGCGTAATGGGATTTTGTTTAAACAGGCTACTGACACATAACGCAACCTGTACGAGTCATGACGGGTCGCTGGCTTGGTGGTAATGAAACGAGGTGTAACGTCTAACACTTTGTTTAACCCTCCTCTCTGCACTCACTTCCACCCCAGGCTATGATCGAAGATCCGTACTTTTTACTAATACCCAACCCTGTCGATTTATTTCTAACTCTACACCATCACCTCTTTCAGTGACATCACTGTGTGTATAACTGTCATCAAGTCTCATAGCATTAGAAGCGTAACTCCTTTCCGGCTCTTAAAGGTTAATAGAAAAATGATCGGTGCTTCAGAAAGCAAATTTCTTCAATAAGACTGCCAGTCTACTGCATGCATGGAAAGACTGACAAACTAAAGCTTTCCGAACTGCAAAAAAAAATAAAAAATTCTTTCGTGATGCTTCACAAAGCAAAACAGATCGTGCAGCGGTCGCTCACAAATTCTTTCACAATAAATCACAAAACAGGCCTTCCATATGAGAGCTCACACTCATCCCCTCAGAACAAACTTTATTTATTTATTTATTTTTTTTTAAAGGTTGTTTATCACATCCTGTATAATCTCCTGCCGTCCAACCTGACATGGATGTAGCTTCAAAAACAAACTCCGCAGAAACATCTCCCTGGACTGCTCACCTCGACAGGAATCCGACTACAATCATCTCGGTTTCAGGACCAAACCTGGTTTGCTGGTTGAGAAAAACCTGAAGGCTTCTACTGAATTGTATTGTTGTAGTGTCCGTGCAAAAGTCACAGTCACTGCTGGATGCCGGGCATCTGCTCGGATTGAGATCGGAGACACGCGCAAACCGGCAGCCACGGGTCAGGACATGATTATGACCTTTACCATGCCCAGTTCCTACGGGAGCTCTGAATTAATGGCGACATTCGCACCAGAGAAAGTGGCTACACAAACTACGTCGGGAAAAAAAAAGAGCATCTGAAAGTAATAAGGTTTGGAGAGGAACTTAAACTTCCAGAGCCTTGAATGGGTGAGCAGGTCCTCCAGGAGGTGGGGGTGGTGGGATGGAGAAAAGCTCTCCAAAGTAAATCTTTCTGGGGTACCCTTTCAACAGCTAGTTTCACAGCGCACACCCCCAAAGTAACTCCTTCCAGACACCGGGCTGTAGGACTGGAAGCAAGGGAAAGGCCGAGAGAGAGAGAGAGAGAGAGAGAGAGAGAGAGAGAGACCAAAAGAGCTTCCAGATGTGGGGGGCCGATTCACTCCGTTTTCTTTTTTTTTTTTTACCTCAGAAAAAAGCCAGTTCCTCTGCACTTCCTTTTCATCTAAAAAGGGCGAGATATGTACAACATCCAAGTGAAGTTCAGGGTCTCTGGGCGAGGCGAAGTTTTAGCCGTCCGTTATTTTGCACCACACGAGAGCGGACCATTATCTCTGCGGCGATGCGTTTCACAGCCGTACCGCTCATTCTCAGCTCATCATGCGGAAGATTAACGAGCCTGGACGGGACACCGGATGCAATTCAATATAAAGCTTGGCCTAGTTACTGTTTTAGAATTCGGAGCGCTGCTTGCTTTATTATGGCTTGTTTGGGTTTCACATAAAACTCGATTAGAGAGCAAATAGGAAGACGGATATATATATCTTCCGGCATTCCCCTGCTGACAGACAGACAATCGGAGGCAAACACACTCAAGCACCTAAAACACATGTTCCTGAGTTCACTACCCAAGCTGGTCAACATCTTCAGACAGAGATGGATGGCTGATGTTTGTCAGGACCTTCTATACACACACACAGAGGCCATTAGGCTCCACAATGATCAACTGATTCAACACTGATTCCACAAACAGGCAGCTGAGTGACCGGCTGAAAGTGACACTTTTCTGGGATATTTAGGTTGGAAACCAAAGATAATGTCAAACCTACAAAAAGTATATTATAACCACTGAAATGCTGTGTAAATTGTCTTATTGGTTGCTTAAATGCCATGTCTTGTACAAAAAGTTAGAATTTTTCCTAACTGTTCTCAAGGCACAGACTGCAAAAAAGACAAAGAAAAAGCGATAACGTCGAAAAATGCGAGTATTTGCGGAAGATGCAAAAAATAAATAAATAAATAAATAAATAAATAAATAATTACAAATATATACAGTACAGACCAAAAGTTTGGACACACGTTCTCATTCAGCGAGTTTTCTTTCTTGTGTTCTTTAGCCCAAACGCAAGTCTCTTCTGCTTGTTGCCTGTCCTTAGCAGTGGTTTCCTAGCAGATGTTCACACAGTCTCCTCTTAACAGTTGTTCTAGAGACGTGTCTGCTGCTAGAACTCTGTGTGGCATTGACCTGCTCTCTGATCTGAGCTGCTGTTAACCTGCGATTTCTGAGGCTGGTGACTCGGATGAACTTCTCCGCAGCAGAGGTGACTCTCGGTCTTCCTTTCCTGGGGCGGTCCGCATGTGAGACAGTTTCTTTGTAGCGCTTGATGGTTTTCGTGACTGCACTTGGGGACACTTTCAAAGTTTTCCCAATTTTTCAGACCGACTGACCTTCATTTCTTAAAGTAATGATGGCCGCTCATTTTTCTTTACTTAGCTGCTTTTTTCTTGCCATAATACAAATTCAACCTCTTTGAATGAGAAGGTGTGTCCAAAACTCTGTACTGTGTGTGTGTGTGTGTATATATATATATATATATATTATATATATATATATATATATATATAATAAAATACTCAATGTTAGACCGTTTATTGTTTGTGCTTCATTTATATAAAAAGCTTATATAAATTTGGAATCGATCCTAAATCAAAAAAATGATTTATCCAGTCACTTAACTGACCAACATAATATTAATTAAATGGCACAGCTCTAAATATGACCCTGAAACATTCAATTAAATAATGGAATTTTTAAATTGTATTACATCTTGTGTATTTAATTCCTTCAGATTTTTTAGACATTGTTTTTGTTTTGAACTTGGAGTGGGATTTATCTAAAAGCAAATTAATTAATCAATTTAAACAGATAAAAAAACACTTTAATAGTCTCAAAATCTCTAAAACTTAAATTTTAACAATACAGATGACACAAATGACACCAATCAAGAAGAAAATATAGATTACATTTGAGAATTTTACAGATTCAAACATCTCAAAAAATAAATAAAGCTATCAAATGCCTCTAAAAAAAAATTCTTTATAATATTTAACGAGCTTAAATGATGTACCATAATTCATGTTAAGTATAACAATAACAATATATCGTTGTAGCTCTGTGTGTATATAGAAAAAACATCAAAGAACTCTATTTAAACAACATCTGTGTTGAGTTCCTCTTTCAGACTTTTCGAACCCAAGAATTCCTCAGCAGCTGTCGGCTCCTTAATCGTGACCCCTCACGTTAGCGAACAAGCATCAATGCTAGCACGTTTGCTTTACCTCCCAAATCAAACGACGACCAAGTGTCCCAAAAATCACGTGGGCTCCATGCAGCTTTGAGGCTGGCGCCCAAAACAAACCTGACACCTGTGTAACAGCGGGGTTAAAGGTACACACCCAGACGCGAAAGCACATTTACAGCTGACGGCAAATTGACTCGGAGGATCTCAGCCTGCTTTGAAAGTGTTATTCAACCAGGAGTGGAACATGACCTGCTGAGCGAAGCCAACACACGCTCCTCCAAAGAGGAAAAGATCACAGATCACAGGACTGACCTCTAGGAACGCTGATTGAGGAATAATATATAGGTTTAGTAATAAACGTGGATGACTGGATAACCTTTCGTTGCCTTGCAGGAAGATCCAAATGTGAAAAACGGACCCTTTATTGCTATTCCAAATCGGATTATGAATATTATTCTTGGTTGATACAGTGTGTTGTTATACGGGACTGCTTCAAAAATGAGTAATAAATTTATCAAATTCAACTTAAGACAACAATAATGCACTTTAAAGTTTTCTTTCTTCTCGTTTACAAATTTTAGGTTTCATTCTGAGCATATAGATGCTCAAGAAGTTGCAACTGCTAGTTGCTGTTGGAATCACCATGTTAGTTCATGGGATTGTTATTATTACATTATAAACGTTCAAAAGTTTTGCCTTCACCTTGTAGATGAAAACATCATTGGAGAATTTGTGCTGCTATATCGCTATTATGTGAGTAATATGTCCGATCCCTAGTCCAATCCCTACTCCTTGCTTTCAGACTCGTGGCATTTTGGGAATCTCTACTATACTCCTTAAATGAAGGAAGGCGGCAGAGTTTACACTCCGGTTTTACGGTACTGTTAAATAGGTCGTTGGAGCCTGCGGAAGACCTGAACGCAGGGATGAATGAGAAGAAGTGAACATTCCCATGAGGCTATCTACCTCGCTGACCTCCTCTTGATTAGTTTTCTTTGAGCCACCACCTCCTCCCGCCCAAACACACACTCGGCCAATTGTTCTTCAAACCCCGCCCCCCCCCCCACGTAATCTTTCACAGATGCTCCGGGAGAAGTTAATCTGTAATGATGTCATTAGTTAATCTGCAACCTGCTCGCTTGCTGTTAAACTGCAATATCGCTTCTGTTCAGCCGTGAAATTCGAAGACGAGTTGTCCTGAGTCAGCTAAAACATTTACAGCGAGAACATGAAAAGCTACATGTAAAAAACACACACACACACACAAAAAGTCACACTATCAACAGATAGTTTGTTGTGTGAATAATAAAGAATAAAAATTTTAAACTTCAGTATAATGGAATAATAATAATAATAATAATAATAATAATAATAATATATAATGGAAGTTTAAGGGCAGTTGTTGAATGAGTTCCATTATAATTGCAAACGCACAATTTAGTTTCATTATTTCGTCAGAGACATTTATCTGTAAATGTAAATTTATCTGTAAATTAAATTTGTAAAGGTTTATGCAATACACGACATTTGTCGCTATACACGACCAACTCTAAGTGTTATTAACTTAATTATCAAAACTTTCTAGGAAGCATTAAATCCCTGGAAATATTTTAGTAAGAAATTCCTTTCATTTCTGTCACATTAACTTTTGAGTGTAAAAGTTAGATTTTTCAGCACGTTTTACGTTATTTACTGTGCATTTTAACAAACGGCCCTTTAGATTTTTTAAGCTTTTTAAAGATTGGCAATTTTAGAATAAAAATATAGCAGTGGGTTATTGGGACGGTCGATATTTGAGGTTAAATGTTTACAGCTGTAAACTGTTTATTAAATTCTCTAGTCATCTGAAATATTTCATTTCTGTCTAACTCTATTGTTCGAGCAGAACAATTGTGGTTTCAAGCATTTAAAACATCAGGTTATTGCACTGAATTCAACTGCTTCTAAATGTTTTAAAATAATTTTAAAGTTCTTTTAAAGTTTTTTTTTTAATTTACATTTTTAAAAGACTTTTTAAGTAAGACTTTTTGGTTTATGAATTTTCTGTTTTATTTTTGCAGTCAGGTTATGTTTAGAATTTTCTTTCCATTTCTAGTCAGACCTATATCCCCTAGTCCCAGTTTAAAGCATGTAAGTTTTTTTTACTGCATCAAGCAAATTCAAATGAAACCTCCTCAACCGAATTCAACAACTGGCTCTTGTTTGCTACTTCTATATGCAGAAATTAGAATTTTGCATGTTTCATATAGGATACAAGTATGATATGCTGGAGTATTCCTTTAATGAGGAACACAAGCCTTGACCAGGACAGTCAATCCTGCTTCTGAGAAAATCTGTCGATCAGCAGGTAAAAGAGAAGAGGCCAAGCGCAGGGGTTTTATTCTGATCCTCTCCGGATCAGGAGAACCCACTGAGAATCATGTGGAACAAAAGGCTTTTGTGGAACCCATATGTGTCAGAGAGATGGGCAAAGCCTCCTAAGCTGGCCTACTTTCGCTCATATTAGTCAAGTGAACACTACCTGAGCCTGGCAAGCCTGGAGGGCATGTTTGTTGTAGCTGCCGGCTGTGATGGAGTGGCGCAGTGGAAGAGAAACCATTTGCAGAGTCCAATCAAAGGGCCGGATCGGGTCTGAACTGCGTGTCGGTAATTGTTAACACATTTCTAGAGTTTAAACTCCGAGCTAAATATTTTACCTGGACGCCGCCTGTACATCTGTAGAAGCAATCAGTCTTATTTCATGAGCAGTGAGAAATTGTACAAAGAAAAACCCCTTCTCCCTCCTCTTCAATCGCTCACTTTGAAATAGCCGATTCTGATTCGGGTCCAAGCTTATGTGCGGCATCTTGAGCAAATAAACGTCTCGAGGGCTGTATTTGCATCGTAAAATAAAACAGCCGCTAAAGCAGTTAGAAGAAAGGGAAATGTCTACAGTGCATGCAGCTTAGTCATGCCTTATCAAGCGAGCATTTCTGGGCCAAAAACAAACAAACAAAAAAATTAATCTGATTGCTCTTTTTGTTATTTCCAAATACTTAAAAGGATATTTCAGGGAAAAATAATACCCGCTTTCTCCCTCAGTTTTGAACTGCAGATCTGAATATTTATAAAACTTGCTTCAAGCTGAATCGTTAGCCTTTCATAATCACATTTGTAAATGAGCTTGTGTGTTTTAAATTTGCTTAATTAGTTTTTTGCTAGAGATACAAGAATTTTGATGCAAAACTTTTTTGCAGTACTGATGTTAAGGCTTAATCACTAATTGATTAATTACAGTAAACAAAAAAAAAAAGAAATACTGATTTAAAAAGTACTAACTAAAAATTTTTGTTTTGCATAATGTTAAATGTAGGTCACATGTCTATTTATTTGTAAGCCACAAGAGGGAGCAGTGTATTATCATCGTTATTATTAATATTAGGGCCCAAGCACTAGGTCATCATAGGGTGTGAGGGCCCTCTTGTTCTTCTACTAATTTTTTCCCCAGTATTCGAGGCTTTTGGGGGGTCTTAGCATGCTCAAATATCATGAAAATCAGCAGACAGGTTGGAATCTGCTCCTACTAGGATGCCTGAGAGTTTGGGCTCCGGATGTGGCCGAAAAGTGGTTAATAACTTTGAGTGACCTCAACTTGCATGCATTATGTATTATTTCAGCACCTGGGGCTTTCTGGAGGTCTAAAACATAAAATTGACCCTTTTCTAAAATTATGTCATAATGGTATTGGTCTGTCCGAATGGTAATGCATGTGCCCACTGACTTTCTGCATGATTAACAGCGTATTAACGTGCTGTATGAGTAACAGTGTTGTTTTTGAAAATTTATAAATTTTACAATTTACAGCTACCAGTTTAGGATTCATCATCAACTCAAGCAAGCTTGCATATGAGCTAGGTTTCTGGATTCTCATTGGCCAGACAGTCGCTTTTTTTTTTTTTCCCTCAATAATTTGTGGTTTCTCAGTGACATCATAATGAATAACGTGTAAGAAAGAGAGATTGGCGAATCAATGTCTACAATGACTTAATCGATCACATTCCACAATATTAAATGCAATCTGAGAATTTATATTTTGTAAATATTATACAGCTTATCCAAAACGAAACAAGTAATACTAAGACATCAAGCATGACTATTATGATCCAACACTATATACACTTCATCATTGGCTCATTCGTCCCATATAACAGATTACTAGAAAAGGCAGATGTTTTTTCATGTACCAAAGCTACAGATAGGAACTGATCCAAGACATGGAAGCAATCGTAACAAAGCTGTGTGTGTGTGTGTGTGTGTGTGTGTGTGTGTGTGTGTGTGTGTGTGTAGCTATGTGGAAACAGCTTTCCCAGTGAACTCTACACTTTAAAAAAAGAAAGAAAGAAAGAAAATCCTCAAACATTTCTTTTTTGACTTTTTATGACCATATTCATATTACGTCCACAAAGCTGCCCAGTCCTCATTAACTTTTTTGTTCATTAAACGTTTGTGAATTGGTTTGCATTGCAAAGGAGGAACCGGTCCTTGAACCTAAGTAGTTCTCCTTTCTTAGAATACTGGAACATTTTAGTTCATTGCAAGGTGCTGAATGTATTAGGAATGCAAAGGCAATGCAGTTCTCATTCTGTGGAATACTGAAACATTCACGTTCATTATAAACAATCACTGATTGCTTACCTAAATGTTCTGAATGCAAAAAAAATAATAAAATAACCTGATGTTTTTTCCTCTTTCTTTTCCTTTCTTATACGCTGAAACATTTATCACTATGTGATGTGGTCTAGCTCTGTGTTAATCCTGCCCCCTAGTGGCATACAATATGAGGCACATGTGTGAGTCAAAAGGTATTATAACTGTTTGCATGCCTTTTACTAAACACTACATCTCTGGCAAACATTAATTCCTATAACTAAGCAAGAAAACACTCCACATTCTCCTGGTCTAGGAGAATAATCAACATCAGGATGGTGTGATGATAAAGATTAAGCTATTACCACCCTGAGGTGTTATATTACATTTAAACCCAAGCGTGACTCTTACCTATCGTGGTTCCATCCTCTCCCATAATGCACTTCATAGAAGTGATAATTTGCTCCACAACGGGAGGCGACATAGAGGTGGCATACACCGCGCTGTGAGAATGAGAGCGCAGGTAATTGATCAGATCCTACACAGAGAGAAAGAGAGAGAGAGGGAAAGAGAGAGAATATGTAACCTAATATTTCCACACCATATTATGTATTCACTAACAGCCGTTTTCTCTTAAGGCTGGCGCTAAATAATTTGAATTCATACGAAGCTTCATTTATAACTAAAATCGCAGACCTTCCTCCCGCCGATGTAACCCCCAGCAGCCCCGAAGCTCTTGGTGAACGTTCCCATCAGGATGTCCACGTCCGTGGGGTCGAGGTTGAAGTAGTCGACCACACCCCTACCCCGGGAACCCAGAGCGCCGATGCTGTGAGCCTCGTCCAGGTACAGGTAGGCTTTATACTTCTTCTTCAGGGCGATGACTTCAGGCAGGCGCACAATGGAGCCTTCCATGCTGAGGAAATGGACGGAGTTAGCAATGTTCATGTAGGAGAACGCGTCTAGGGGTCCAAGCACTGAAGTGCCCTCCCAAAATTTAATCAACTAAATACAAGGACATGCCCAATGTTATCCAGTTCTTATCCTTTAGAACACTGGAACTCCAGTTCTTTAAAGGGTTCTGAATGGTTTTCCTGCTACAAAAGAAGAACCTGTCCTTGAACTATGAGGTTCTCCTTCACTAGAATACTGTGACTTTTTAGTTTATCAAAAGGTTATGGATGTACAAAGAATGCAAAGGAAAAACGTCATCATGGTAATGGATACTTCTGGTTGTCCTTAGTTACTAGAACGCACAAGATTAAAAGTACTGGAACTCTTCAGTTCTTTAAAATGTTCTGAAGAACTTATTCAGGAACCTATGCAGTTCTCCATTATTAAATTACAGGAGTTCTTTGGTTCAGAACACAAATTCTAAATGTGCTGTCAGTGCAAAGGAGAATCTTGAATAGGATCTGCATAGTTCTCATTGTGGAGAGTATGGGAACTCTTTAGTTCACCAAAAGGTTCTTAAACCCTAATGAAAACTGAAACTATTCCTTTAGTAACATGATTGGAAAATCCAAATAGAAACATAAAAATAAACTAAATAAAACAAACCCAAAAACATCTTGTGCAATTAAACACTGCTCACAGACTTTTTCTCGGTCATGATTACAATGTAAAAGCTCAGGTACCTATAGATGCCCTCCACCAGAATGAGGATCTTCTTCCAGGGCCGGTGGGTTCTGGGCTGGCCGTGCACTATAGCGTCTCTGAGCAGCTTCTCCAGGCTCTGCATGTCTGTGATGTGGAAAAAAAAAAAAAAAAAGAAAAAAACTCAAATATTCAGAACTTCATTAAAGAGTAATAGTGACCTAATCATATTCAGCATAAATAATTTATCAAGCTTATGAATGATACAGTGACCTGAAAAGGCGGCGAGCACGGGACTGGAAAACACCAGCAATTAAAGGGTACACAGAGATCCTAAATGTTACTTTCAAATAAGCGGAAATTACAACACACAAAAGCTACTGAGATGTGTGGCAGATGAAGGCCAGATGTGCGCCATATCTTTAAGGCCATTCTTGGTTCCAGTAGAATACCAACACGCCTTGATTGTTAATTTATTTGATTTAACTGTTCATTTATATAAATAGATATATACTGATTTTTTTTTATTCTGCAGGGTTATGCTTATATAGTTAACAGATGTTCCCTTAATTATAAAAATATTTCTCTATATTTATTAAATACGAAATGTTGATGGATATGAGAGCAGACAATACGATTTAACATGTTATTGACCTCTTTATCTAAACCTCTACAATCTTCATCGTTACACAAGGGATTCCTCAAGGCTCCGCTCTAGGCCACTTCTTTTTTTTTATTAATTTCTATACTTTTTATGTTTCAATCTTGTGTTAAAGCATTCACAATGTTTGCTCTAAAAGAAATTAAACCCTGTAGGACATTGTTCTTAAGATAATTTGGTTTGTCTTAATAAAATATAATCTAAAACACTAAACACTGGCACCCATTCTTACAAAATATTTACGCATGACATTAATTTGTCCATTCTTTTAATATATTTACTATATTCTAAATAGTACCACAAACTATTTAGCTAATAGAGGCTAGCCTGATAAGATTTCTGACAGCATTTTCTTTTTCTTTCCCTGTTTAAACTATATAAACAGGATTTCTGATAAGATTTTTAAGTCACACAGTAAATGTTCACTGCTACAGCAAAATCCTCACTGCTAACACTATCCGCCACCAGCAGAGGTAGCTAGCTAACAATAACAGATGTGCATAAACCAACACTATCTGATGCAAGTTCCCAAACCAGGATTTCTATAAATAAATCTTCTATAGATAAATATTCATAACCTTCACTGTTGTTAGATTTCTGAGAGTTTTTTTTTTTATGTCCCTCACATCTATAACCCTCACTGATGACTTTTGATATCAATATCCTTAATAACTGATGACTTGAAAGCAATTATGCTAAAATATTTTTCTAATATACACTGTTGAAACATTTGCTTTAAAATACAGGATTTCTTCATCTTTTATTCGAGTCTATTTCTAGCTGTTTAAACTTAATAAAATTCAATCAGAGGCCAATATTCATCTGTTCGTCCCTTGTTTACTTCCCATAAAACATTGTGCACACTTTAAAAATATTGTTTTCCTTCCACTTACAATGTTTGCTGTTCTTCCCGTCTCTTATCTCTTCCTCAGATTAAACCCTGCACTAATTCCCAGACTCCTGAGCTTTTTTTTAATTTTTCAGTTACATTTCTTTCAGAGCAATTCATTTTTAACCACAGTGCTGTTTTCTTCTTTATTCTGGTTAGTCAGAATCAGTTGATTTGATTAATTTGCTGTAATATAACGGCAGCTGTGACAGTGACGCAGCTGCAAGATAACACACATGCTTGTAGAAACAATGCAATCTGGGGTTGGATGATGGATTGGTGTATTTGTGGATATGGTGTTCTGTAAGGGGAAATTGTTCATGGATTAACTGATTAACATTTATGGATATTGGTGAACTTCATGGTGAAAAGTTTAGAAATGAGAGTTTGATGAGAGAGCAAATGTTTAAATTCTCCTATACCGCAAGTAATAACAACAGAACTACTCCACAGCACCTTAACTGTAACTATTAAAGATGGGAGGAAATATCGATCTCACACGTCAAATGTAATGGTTTTATGTCCGTGCCTTTATATCGCAAGGGGAATCCCGGAAACAAATTATTTGCCAAGTTTGTTTACAATTATAACAATAATAAAAATAAAAAAAAATCAATTATATAAATTCAATAAATTCGTGATACTTACAGAATCGCAATAGAAAACTGTATCGGCACCTAGGTATCGTAATTTTCTTTAAGATAGAAAATTACGATAAAAAGTATATATTCTAAAAGTATATATACTGTATAATATTGTGCCAATATTGTGCCATTGTCCCTAGCGATTCCTATTTCTAGGAACTATAAACGGATAAAAAAAAAAAATAATAAAAAAAATTTATTAATTTCATTTCCCATTACATTTAGCTTCTTTTGGATCGTCAAATATCTGTTCAGCCCCAGATAAACTCTCCTGACCTTCATATCAAATAAACACACCGGCGCGAGTCATTATCATTACAAACATCAGTTACTTTAGGGGTCAATAAACTGACTTGTAACAGGGAGACTTTACTTGGCAAACAGTGTGAACGGGATGGCAACATGCACGCGGCGTATTACGCATTCCCCTCAAGTTTCTCATTAATTTAGAAGGCGATTTACAATTCACAAGCGCTACTGTGCAAATTGACACTTTAAGTGTTTCATCTAGAGTAATGCGGCTAACAAATAATCATGACGGGGTGACTTTTCAAGCAAAAAAAAGAAAAGAAAAGAACAAAACAAACAAAGAAAAAAAAAATCCAGTTTACGGCTTGTAACCGTTCCTTAAAAAAAAGTCACGGTGTTGATGTCACTCCTAAGAGACTGCAGAAAAACCGTTAACATCATTCCGGGGCCGAGCTGAGATAATAAACACGGCTCAGCTACGGCGTCCTGCGTTTCATCATCATTATATTGGGTGGATGCCCTGTTGTGTAGTTTGGAGCTCGTCCAAGGAAACTATCCATCGGCCTCTGTGTCAACAGGCAAAAGCCAGGAGTAAGTAAGAGAGGTAGGTGTGTGTGTGTGTGTGTGTGTGTGTGTGTGTGTGTGTGTCATAAAATGCACTGCAGGAATAATTAACTAGAACGATCAGGTTAAAAACTCAGCCGAGAATGTGATTTATATTTTGACCTTTTTTTACAATCAGTTGGCATATATTCTAAAATCTGAGCATGCACAAATCATATCCGTCAACAGAGCTCTCGTGATCACTCCATCACCGGGACTTTCCTGGATCGAGGGTGTAAGGTCATTTCCCAGCACATTGTTGTATAATGTAACAGTTTTATTATTATTTTTTTAAATATGAGTTGCATAACCTCCTCACACATTACCCATTAGCAACAACCAGAGCTGTTAGCCCCACCCACCCCGGACAATCTGGTGTCAAGTTTAAACAGGAACAAAAACAGGTACGACTAAAACATTCGGTACTCAAGTAACAAGAAAAGCACGGTGTTTCAGTTCTAGTCTTTGCTGAGAACTGGATACGATATTGTTGTGTTACTCACTGTTGTGCTTGAAAACCCGGATGGTGGAGCCAGATAAGCGTGCTCCCAGGACGAGAGAGGCGTGGTTCAGTTCGTCGCTCAGGATCAGACATCCCTGTGTGCGCGCGCACACACACACACACACACACACACACACACACACACACACACACACACACACACACACAAAAGAAAAAAAAAAAAACAGTGTCAGGTGGGAGAGTCAGAATATACAGCTCAGGTGCCACAACAGACTGGTTTATATGGTACACTACATGCAGCCTCATGGGAGGTTAAGTATCGTTTAAAGCACTCTTTCCTCCCTCCCCCCAAAAAAAATAAATAAATAAAAAAATCAGTTACAGGTTGCTTTAAAATCTATTTTCATTCGTATAACTGCAGAATAACCATTCACTTCTGCAACAAGAGGAACTTCAGTGTGTGGAAAAAGGGAAGTAGGAATTTCACTGATTTTCAAACACACGTCTTGCATGCGTTTGTCCGTCCTTGTACTTGTCAGTGAACTATTTTATGAACAAATAATCCCCCCCCCCCCCCTGCCAACACCAAGCATTAATATTCATAAGCAAACATCTAGTGCACATAAAGATTTATTCCAAAATGCGATGTTACCGAGCAAAATATTTACCTCAGAGAGCACAGTTCATAGTCCTCTCCAAGAGCAGTGTATAAATATCTTATTAATCGCGTGAACACGATAAAGAACATTTTATTTCCAACTGGACTCGCCTGTGCCCGTGACTCCATTCATGTGGAATTTAACTGCACACTCATATGTGCATTAAAAAAAAAAAGAGAAAAAAAAAGGACAGCGTCATCTGTTGAATTCTGGAATGAACTAAAACTTTTATGTCAAGTGCACAAAATTAAGGTGTGAGATTATCTTTATTAAGTCGATTCCAATTGCATATTCAGAACAAAAACAAAAAAAAAGTACACTGCCATCTGTTGAATTTCAAGACAAACTAATGATTTTTTTTAGCTTGATTTTTTTTTTTTTTATGATTAGAGTTTTTTCAATTTAAAATTCAAAGTAGCATATCTTCTCTTCCCAAGGGTGTGATGAAACAAAGCCTGTGAAAACTGTGAAAACCCAATTAAAATTTGTTAAAATTTGTTGTTGATGCATGCACACACAGACACAAATTCCAAAGACCACCTTGATGTGTTCTATTATTCATCCTACATCCCGCAAATTATTATTATTATTATTATTTCGCAAATATCTTCAAATGTACAGCCACACCCACTTTACAGTTTTATTACTAGCATAGACAGACTAGAGGGTATCCGCATGCAGATTGTGATGCCCGTGCGCTACCATTACCCGTGAATGAAGTGTGCGGTCAATTTGTTGCCGCTCCTCACAATGCTCCAATGTTTAGGCACATCTATTATTACCTCACCGTATGACATAATAAGTGATGACGCTGCGTACTGTTACATAGTGTGGAACGTCTGCACACTGGACACTGGCGGCGAGCCAAACCAGAATTTTGTGTGAGGATCGAACTCATGCCCTTCCGATGAGGCGGCAGCAGTAGGTAGTGCTTCAGTCTTATAATCAGAAGATCATGAGTTCGCTCTTCACAGGGGGCAGCACAAAAAAAAAAGAAAGAAAAAAAAAAAGGAAAGCACAATACAGGAAATGTCTGAAATGTAACCAATTTCAGATAACTGAAGTGAAAATTTCAAAATGTCTCCGTTTCCAGCTCATCCATTTAAAAATCACACAGTTAAGTGCTTTTGCACCACAGTACAGTGTAAATATGAGAGAGAGAGAGAGAGAGAGAGAGAGAGAGAGAGAGAGAGAGAGAGAAACCAGCGAAGGAGAAAGCTCACCTGGTTAATTAGACAGTCTGAAAGACTTAGAGTGGCACAACAGGGTACGAGAAATGTTCAGGGAGCAGCCTGGGGTGAAACAAACTGCAATTTGGATAGCAGTCGAGGGAAAACAGATCGCGTGTGAAAACATACTTCAATACTAGCGAGCAGCTCAAAAGCTAATTTGACTTGGAAAAGGAAAAGAATCCGCCGCGTTTGCTATTTTCTTCACAGGATTATTCTACACCAGATATAACCCGGATATCATTTCTCCATTATGATTTGGCAGTATTAAGTAGCTGTCTTTATCCCTAGCTTAGTTTAGTGACATACTTTTCTTTTTTTCTTTTTTTTACACAATTGCGTACAAAAACTAACTCATTGATTTAACCTCAATGTTTATCTTATGATGTATGGACACCGACATTGAGCTTAGGATTTAAAATGCAAAACCTCCTGTTAGGTCGCGATTAAGCTTTTTCATAGAGAACACGTGCCTGTTGTCCATTGCTCGTGTAGAGCTCTATGGCAAATAAACAAATCTGGTTTCATTTGGTTTCCTTTTTTTGAAAGGTGAAAAAAGGAAGCTTTTCCCTGTAATATCCAGAGCAAACGAATGAATTCTGAGTCTCCGGGGTGCTTGCTGAGTCATAAGGCAGGAAGGTTCATTTTGAGAAAGGCCACAGTCTCATTGGCAGTGTAGTTAGGAGCTTTATTCTTCTGGAAAAAGAACTTTGCCACTTGATTTCAGCCAACAATGGAGGGTATGGTTGATTCGAATGGGCATGGCAGCCATGCCAGGGAGAGCATTACCATGATCTTACAAATTAATTGAAAGAGAAAAGATAAATAAATTTCAGGATTTCAGAAGTTAAGATAATTTAACCCATAAGATTTCTAGGACAGCTGTACCTTTCCAGTCAGTGCTGGAATGTTCATGGAATTGGTTGCGAAACCCATCCCGAACGCCATGGCCGACTCCACGCCCAGGAACCTCGCTACCAGCTTCTCCAGCTCCTCATGTCTGTCCAGGTTACCTAAACAAAAAGCACGGTGCAGTCAGCCAAGAAAAACCACAAGCCCACTTCCTGCAGTGTAAACATTTACTACAGGGTGTGTGCGTGTGTGTGTGTGTGTGTTCCTGAGAACCAGCAGCCCACAGTAACACCATAAAAAAAGCAAATCAGTTCAGCTTGCTATAATCCATCATGGTGTACAGATAAATAAAACGCTGTGCTGAATGAACACGCACCCTTCTCCTGCCTGGTGCTGCACACGCCGACGCCGTGTTTCAAAGTGGCTTCCGCTGCCGCGTCAGCGCACGGGCCCTTGTTCTCGGCGAAGCCCAGGTAATTATACGAGCCCATGTTGATCACGTCTTTCACCACTCGGCCTGTGTAGCTGTGGGAAAAAAAAAGAAAAATCAGATCTGCACGCGTACACAACCTGCTCTAGCAAACATCAGAGTATTCGGCACGCACTGAGTGAGAAACCTGGAGTTATAAATGACCTTGTGCTGGCTCTGTATTTGCTCTATGAATTATCGTGAAGGATAAGACGCAAAAGGCTTTTAGAGACGCTAATATGGTGCTACTAGCCTAGGTGTGGACGGTAACATTAAAATGTAAATAAATAAATATAGTAGAAAATCACTATAGTTTTACAATCAATATAAACGTTACTTGGGTGAACTTTTTTTAAAACTAACAATTAACATAAGACATTTAAAAAGTGAAAATATCATCGTAAACAGGATGTCTGTGTCTTTAAATTCCTTTAAAACTAATTTTTACATCAAGATTTACAATTAATAAAATTTGTACAAAACAATGACAATTTCGGCTATAATTAAATGTAAATTATATACAGCAATTATATACTTAAAATTTATTCTTTACAATGTTTTCATTGTAAAATATCATATTCATTCCAAATATCTTTCTGTTTGAAATGATGTAGGAAAAAAAAATCTAATTACAGTGGTACCTCGGTCATACGTAAACCCCACCTCGTGAATTTTCATCTTAACTTCAACTGAAATTTTGCAAGAAATCTGCCTCGAAATACTTAACATTTTCAACATAAGAACAAATGAACCGAGCCGTCCAGGAGCCGCTGAAAAAATCTTTCGTGTCAGTGGCAAGCCGAGAAAAGAAGGTTTATAACCTTTTTGCGGGTTTTTTTGCATTTTCTTTTTTTTTTTTTTACAAAATTTAGTAAAGAAATAGCACCAGGGGTCCCAAGAATGTTAGCAAGAAGAAAGGGGGACACTTTCAGTTTCGAGAATCATAAATTATTTTCTAGCCTCCAGAACAGAGTAAATCTTGCTGCATTACAGTTATTAAAATTAGGAATTAGGAGCCACAACATCTGGGAAGATTTTAACAATTTAAGATATCGAAAGATATCGATATGGTTATCAAAATTCAAAACTAGTTTCTTTATGTTTAGATTTTTTTCTAGCCCAGAAATTATCCCCGCCCCTCAGACTGAAGAGAGCCTCACAAAACTTACTACACAAAATTTACCATTAAAAACAAACAAAAATCATTTTTTTTATGTTTTCATTGCAATTTAAAGCAATAAAAGAAAAAAATATCACAAATGCCTTCTTTAACGTACACCCAGGGATGAGAGATGCTCACCTGAAGGTCCAGTTGTAGTCATGGGACACTCGCTCCACCAGGTCCATCTTGTCCGCAGGCACACTGCATATGGGCCTGTTCCAGTTGTCCCGGATCCTCATGTATAAATTCCGCGTGTAGAAATTCTCAAAGTCTTGATAAAGCGGGACAAAATCCTTAAAAGAGGAGTGAGAAAAAATAATAATAATATGAAAAACATTATTCTGGAGGCCTTTCTTTGTGCATTTGCTCTCGTATAACTGGACCAGTGTGGGTCTGTGAGATATTACAGTAGTGCCTTACACCGTACTGTAAATTTGCACAGCATCAGCTTTGTTTATAGCACATAGGTGTCGCAAAAGTATATCAAGTTTCAGCTAAGAGCAGGCAGAAGAAAAGCAGAGCTGTACTACAGTTTTACTCCTGCAGCTACAATTTCACAGAAACTACTCTGTTTTTTTTCCATTCGACTCACCATCATATCATTACACAAAATTAAACATACTGCTTAATTTCTGCATTACCTTTTGTTCCTCTTTGTCTTGAGCAATGTGACATTTTTCAATCTTCCACTGACGCAGGAAGTCTCTCAGGTAGCCGAAGATGGTGAGGATGCCATAGCCCATGTATGTCAGCACAGCCAGCAGCATCGGGGTCTCTTCAAACGACTCGATGAACGGTTTGCTGTACAAGCCTCCATTACACTCGCCGTGGTGAACCTGTGAGTCGGAAATCAAAACTTTAAAAAAAAAAAAAAAAAGTTCCATTTCACAAAAAAATTTCACTCAGTAAAACGCTTTAATTAGTACAAAAATTTACTTAGCAAACAATTTAATTTAGCAAAAATTATTCAATTCACAAAAATAAACTTAGATAAAAAGATCCACATAGCAAAATGTTCTGAAAAAAAAAAAAAAAACACTTTCATTTAGCAAAAGATCTGATTTAAAAAAAAAGAAGAAGAATTTGCAAAAAGATCTGCTTTGTCAAAGTTTTAAGTGCCAAAAAGATTTTTTTGGCAAAAAGGTTCAATTTTCAAAAGAAAAAATATTTATTTCAGCAAAAAAGACTTTCAAATTTTCAATTAAATAAGATTTGCTCAGAACAAAAAAAAAGTTGGTAAAAAGATTAAATTTGCAAAATGATCTGCTTATTGAAGTTTCAAAAAACAAAGAGAGTAAATTGACAATCTGCGTATCCATGTTTGCTTGGGTAAAAATAAAAATTTTCAAAAGATTAATTTATTTAGAAAATAAATCTTTTAGCAAAGAAAAAAAGAATCTTTTTGGTAGCAAAAATATCTGCTTAGCAAAATAACTTAAATAAAAACTAATTTAGCAAGAAGACTCACTTTACACCTCTTTTTTGCTTAGTAATAATATTTAATAGCAAACAAGATCTTTTTATGTTATTTAACAAGACGCTGTCTTGAACAACCGAAAGACCAGCAACAACATCAACAATAAGTGAATTAAAGTTTTTCTGTTTAATATGGTTAAATAAAATAAAAATATCTAAAAAATAAATGTACTTAAGCTTCTCTCACTAAGTTGTTATTATTAGCAGTTGATGTCAACACAAGGGTCTGACACAACCAGCCATAAGCTAATCTTTTGTTGTTTTGCTCTTCTTTACTCGACACCAGTGTGAAACTGGACTAAGCCCAGAACAATGGCACAGTTTCCAGCATTCACATTAAGCCGGGAATTTAAAACCGCACGTTTCGTAGGAACGCAGTTATGCGTCTAGTCACGTCGCAAGCGAATATACCAAGGCAGCATGGCTAAACATACAGTACTTACAGATTAGCTGCTCTCGGATCCTAATCATTTACAAAAGCAGTTTCAAGAGGTTAAGTACACATGTAAACACAAAAACAACCTCAAAAAACATTATACGATTACCAAGAACTACACTCAAATTTTTATTTCATTAAATTGAACTAACAATGAATTTTGTGCTTTGCCAAAACATAGAAAAAAAATCACTGCAAATTAATTTATTCCCATCAGAAAAAAAAAATGACAATACAAATTTGTACATTGAAAAAAATAAATGTATTAAAAAATAAATAAAAATACATGTCAGATTTCAGACACAGCTATGAACTGCAGCTACATTTCTTGACATATTTCTGTGATTTATCTTTACATGTTTACAGTAACTACTTCTGACTAAAACTAAAAAAGTTTTGTACTTAATCATGTTTTTTTTTTTTTTTTTACATATCCCCTTTTCTTTCTTTCTTTCGTATGAACATTTTAATAAAAATTATATTTGATTTCCATCATAAGAAATATAAATTTAGGAATTACAGATTTTTACTCTTAAAAAAAATTTAATTAATAAAAATTGGCAAACTAATTTAAATATCAGGAGATGGCAGCTATATTATAATTCATGAATTGGAAATTGAAATTTACGTGCAAAAAAATCTGAATTATGACTGCACAACATGCTTTTTCTGCCTATCCTATTATCAATTAGATGAAATTTTTCGACAAAAAAAGCATAGTTAATTTGCTGTTGATATTCCTTTCCTAAAAATAGATATCATTAAGAATTTTTTATTGCCTAGATCATTTCTCATCCAGATGATTTACTATCCAGAGAATTGCTGGTGTGTACCGCCATAAGCATTTATTGTCCTAAGGGGTATCTATTTACTTTTAGACCTTATCTCTCACGTGAGTCATTGACCTATGCTTTTTATTCATCACCTTAGTCACATGATGTCACATCGCCACTTGAGGTCCTGTGTGTTATCTCAAGATAGAGGTTATTGAAATGGACTTTTACATGTGCGAGTTCTCAATTCAGCTTCCTGCACTAAAAGTTCTGTGAGCAAACAACAATAAAAACCCACCATGACGTAAACACATCTATCACCAATCTAGGATAAATCAGATAAATAACTAGTTTCTGAGCAAATGTGATGATTATTTGAAAAGATTTGTTGAGAGCTAGGTTGCCAAGCTTGATAAACACGTTTAAGATGCTGTGACAGTTAAAAAAGAAAAAGAAAGAGAGAGAGAGAACCCAAGAGCAAATAAAGGGCTCTGGGGCTAGGCTTTGAGTTTAAGTTGCTTATCTGATCTGAGATCAGCTCTAAGTCAAAGGTAAATTAAAAAATAAATGCCCTGAGAGATCCCAGCGGATCTGGAATCAGCCCCAAGTCAAAGGTAAATAAAAAGCTCCAGAGCTGCGCTTTGAGTTGTTCCTGATCTGATCTGAGGTCAGCACCTAGTCAAAGGTAAATAAAAAGCTCCAGGGCTGCGCTTTTGGGTCGCTGATCTGGGGTCAGGTCAGTGAAGACAGGGGCAGGAAGTAGAAAGTTTTAAAGCAAGCATTACAGGTGTACCTGGGAGGTGTAGAGGTCACGGTGAGCTCACCTTCTCGTCTCGTTTGTAGAAAGCCCTCTGGTGACAGTGCTGCTGGTCCTTCAGGGCGCCGTTGCTGCTGCTGCTGCTCCTTCCCGGTTTCACGCCGCCGTTCACCGCCCGGTGCTGCTGCTGACACACGTCGCCGTTCGCCTCCTTGTTCACCGCGCTCTCGGTCATCCTGCTCTACAAAGCCGTGTAAGGACACATAGATAAAGGGCGAACAATTAAGCTTGAACACTTTCCCCACAAAACACCCTCTCGGAAACCCACTAGTACATAGGAGGAACCTGAAATTCCAGCCTCCGCATACCGGAAGTCGACGCCTAGGGTAACCACAAGGATCAGCCAATCATAGCAGCCGCTTCGGCGATGTGGGCGTGGCTTCTGTGTCAGATTCCACCGACCGCCTGAGCGAAAGGGGAGGGATTTAAGAAGGCGCGTGATGAACGAGAGTAACCTCGAAATCGACCAATGAGTAGCACTTCCTGAATATATGACTCGTGCCATCTGGTGCGAGCCTAGCGGTTTGACGTGGTATTACACAACAAGAGTTGTCATGGAGACACCAGTAAACAGGAAGTAGATATAATTTCCTTTGGAAAAGTATATATATAAAATAGAATAGGTGAGATAAATGCCAAAATATAAAAATAGAATATCTCTCTTACGTATATATATATATATATATATATATATATATATATATATATATATATATATATATATAAAACCACTGGATGGGATGAGATATATAGTGACACCAACACCAGGTGTTCCTCTTTGAATGTAGCAGTAAGCATGAGCATCAACTTTTATGTTATACTGAACATGCCACAGGTGTTCCTTGCTGACTTGTAACTGTGTCATCTACAACGAAAATGGGTAAGCAAGGCCGAGCTACTGAAGCTACTGAAACCCCAGATGAGACTGCAGAGTGTCTACAGCAACAGTGTATAGGACATGCTAATGAAACAAAGGTAATCTCTAGCATATTGTTGTTAGTTTTTTGACTGCTTCTGTTGGGGGTCGCCACAGCAGACCACCTGATCCGCACACAAGTTGGCACAAGTTGACACACTGGATCCCCTTCCTGATGCCACTCTTCCATTTTATTCGAGCTTGGGACCAGCACTGCATCCAGTGGTTGGGATTTGAACCCAGACTTATACTATTGTCATGAAAATGTCAAGTTACAGGTAGTAAAAATTAATTAATTAATTAATTAATTAATTAATTAATTAAGAAAATAATAAAAAATCTTGTGTTTTAAGTTGAGAAATGTAACGTTTTGACACTTTCTGTAAAAGTAGTGAAAATATGAAAAATTTAGATTTTCTTATTTTAAATTTTAAATTTCTCTTCTCAGCATTAAAACATGAAAAATTAACAAAAAAGCCCTCCATAATTAATTGTAAACATAATAAAGTACATTAAGTTATAGTAAATTAGTCCAAATAAAAAAGCCATGAATAAATTATAATTACAGCAAAAATAAATCAACAAAATGTTGGCACTCAGGCCGCTACTGACTATTACTAATTGTGTGTTTAAAGAAAAATCTGTTTGTTAATCTTTCTGTGTGTCCATGAGTTTGTCGTGATTGTTTTTGTGTCTCAGCTTGTTAGAATAATTCACGTCAAATAAAAAGTCATAATTTGTGCAGAGTTTGTGAAAAGCATGCGGTAATTAGGCTGAGGCCTGCAGGCTGAAATGATCTCCGAGAGCCTGATGGTGGCTCTCAAACATCATAATCCATACTACTGCCTTATCACACACCCTGTGTGTGTGTGTGTGTGTGTGTGTGTTTGTGTGTATTAAACATCCTGTGTTTGCTTTGGTGAGGTCTGCTAAACCCCTGAAACAAAATGCACTATCCACAATCGAGGCCCTGTGCATGGACGTGTCTCTCAATTAGACGTCCAACCCCATGAGCACAACCATCCTACGAGGCTGCTCTCTGTTTTTAACATAATGGCTTCATTGTCAGTGGGAACTCGGCGGGGAAAGGCTCGGGACGGGAAAGCAAAGCACTCTCCTGCTGCCAAGACGAGATAAGGCGGCGCTTATGTTTTATTAAATGACGGCTGCCATTATTTTTATATTTGCACGCTAAATAGTTTCTATTCCAGGCAGCCGTCCTGCTGAAAAGGCATTAACCACATGCGTAAGGATGAAAAAAAAAAATAACACAGATTTTTCTGATGGTGAGTGTGAGACGGAGGATTCGATTCGTTTATACACAGCTCTTATGTCTGTGAAATGGTTTTCATATAAGGCCGGTAGTTTGGTGTTTAATGTTTTATGGAACATCGTCATTGTTTATTACACAGTAAATGTCTCTGTAATGCTTTATGTTTAATGTGCTGCACCAATTCAATTTACAGTCATGACAATTACAGTCGAGACAATCGTATCTAACGCGTGCACGTTTTAGTTTGCATGCCTGCATTGATTCAGTTCCGCTCATGGATGAAGCTGCACACGCCGCTTTATGACAAAGTCATTTATCAGCGGCTTTGTACTGTAATAATACGTAGACAAAGATCCAAAAACTACCAAAATGAAAAAACAAGCAACCAAATATATCAATAAGATTTAGATAGATAGATAGATAGATAGATAGATAGATTGATAGATAGATAGATAGATAGATAGATAGATAGAACAAATAAAAATCAAACAAATAGCTCTAGAAAGAAATGCTTCTTCACAACTCTTGTCTCACTGAGGAATTGAAACAGAAGAAAGGAGGGAAGGTGCTGCTGTTTTCTCTCTCTCTCTCTCTCTCTCTCTCTCTCTCTAGAGCATCTTCCTCTCACTCTTCATCTTCCTGTGCAGTGACTCTTTCCACCGGTCCTGGACTGTGAGCCGGAGCCAGACTCGGACCGGGACTCAGGATTAGACAAACGTTCGGGTGGAATGTCATTCAGGGAGATTGGTGTCAGAGCTGATAAGAGCAGCAAAGTGATCGCAGTCTGAGATCTCAGCACATAATTACACAAGCTCTCAGCCACAGCGCATCTGCAGCAGGGAGATAAGAAGAACAGAACTGATGGAGGAGGAGGAGAGGAGAGGAAAGAAGAGGAGAGAAACAGAACATGCTCTGCTTTTTCTCTCATCAGACGAGGAGCAGGAGCATGGCGAGGAGGGAGGGAGGCAGCGAGTTCTGTACTGATTCTCGCTTCTTCTTTTTCTGTCTGTCTGTCTCTCTCTTAATCTCTGTCTCTTAGTCTCTGTTTCTCTTATTGGGCTTTTCAGATGACCTGAAATGAAATGCAGACACTTAAATATGTCCTTACACACACACACACACACACACACACACGAGCCATGGTCACCTGCCATGTTTGACTTCAGTGATTCCATCACACGTACACGCGTAGCTTCCTTTACAACCCCAGCTTTCACGATTTTAATGAATCAGACATCAGTCACATCACACGATTCATTTCTTATTCAACACCCGATCACGTTACTCTCAAATCTCATTTGATGAACCCGCGTCTGAGATTCATCTTCACATGCTGTTTTTCACACGCTCAGGTGGACTTTGAGCTTTACTTTCCCCGTCCTATAGGTGGCAGTGCTGGACTACAGGGCTGAAACATGAATCGAGTTTATTTCACATTTATGGAATAGGACTGACTGGGAGGGGAAGAAAGAAGCAAAACAGACAGGACAGGGGAAAAAAGTAAAAGGAAAGAGGAAAGGAAAATATTAAAAATGGGAAAGGGAAAGATGACAGAAGGAAAGAAAAAATAGGAAACACAATAGGAAGAGGGAAAATGGGAAAGGAAAGGAAATAGGAAAGGGGTGAAAAGGAAAAAAACATGTAAAGGAAAAGGGGGAAAATGGATAAAGGGAAAGAAGAAAAACCATGAAAACTATGGCAAGGGAAAATGAGAAAAAATTTAAATGAAAAAAAAATATGAAGGAAATTAAATAATGGATGCAAATAAAAATGTCAAGGGAAAATAGAAAAGGGAAAATGAGGAAAAAACGAAAAAGCAAAGGAAAGGAAAGACAAAGAAAATGAGAAATAAGAAAAAGAAAGGTAAAATGAAGGAAAATAGTGAAGTAAAAGAATAAGGTAAAGGAAAATGTAAAGATAATCATTTAAAAGAAAAAGTAAAACGGGGCAAAAAAAGTACAGTAGGGAAAAGAAAAGAAAATGGGGGAAAAGATTATAAATGGAATTGGAATAAACATGGAAAGGAAAATGGGGAAATATAATAAATAGAGTAATAGAAAGCAAAGGAAATGGGAAAAGGGGAGAAAAAAGAGAAAAGGAATAAAGTGAAAAGGGAAAGAAAGAAAAAGAAAGAAAAAAATATTGGAATGGAAGAGGAAGTGAGGGATAAAAAAATGAAAGGAAGGAAATCTTAAACCAAGCTTCATTTCTGAGCTTTCATTAATTAGTTCAGAAACTGTTAACTGGAGTCTCATTAATTGCCACAACAGACTGCAAACACATACACACATACACACACACACACACACACACACAATCTCTGTCATTTTTTATACTGAACTCTAAACACGAGTGGATTTTGAAAAGTATAAGATGTTTCATCTTACACAGTAAAACCTGAGATGTTACACACTGCCACCACGTCATCCTAACGCCAGTGTGTGTGTGGTAGCTTCACACCATAAACAACAACAAAAAGAACCTGACTTTAAATTCTATTTCATACTGTACTCACTGTAATATACACTATGTTTCAAACTTTAATACAGTTAAAGTGTACGAGATTTGAAGATCACAAGCTTGCTGTATGCAATAACATAATTTCGATCTATGTGTGTGTGTGTGTGTGTCCCTCACTGTGTCTAACCTGTACACAATTACGGGCCCTGGAACAATTTCACAGGGTTCGTCTGGCTACTCAGCAGATAGAGTTGCCATGGGAGCAGCAGCCATTGAAGGAGAAAAAATTACAGGCTGCCAAAAAGCTGAGAGAGAAACAAGAGAGCGCGAGAGAAAGAGAGAGCGCGCGCGCAAGAGAGAGAGAGCGCGAGAGAGAGCGCGCGCGCGAGAGAGAAGCAATGAGAAACAATAGCAGTGTCCTCACAACACAAGCAGGGCTTCTGTAAAATCTTAACAAAAGCGCTTTTCAGTCGCTGCTGCTGTTTTTTTTTCTTTCCTTTTTAAATTCTGACTGAAAGTTTGCATTTTGGTGTCATAAGTATTCCCCCCCCCCCTTTTTTTTTACTTTCCCACATGTTACAACCTGGAACTGAAACGTATTTAATTGTGGAACATGGTGCCTTATTGAGCTAGATATACAGTATAAAGTCAATGTACTTGTAAATGCAAAAGTAATTCTATAGGTTGACATTATTTCTAAAATCTAAAGCATATCGATAAGGATCAAAACTGGATAAAGATGTGATAAGTCAGAGAGGCAACCCGGTGATGATGCCCTAACCAATGTTAAGGCTTCATGAGAACATGCTTTGTGTCCAATGTGAAGCAAAGAATGT
The DNA here is from genome assembly GCA_013621035.1 of Clarias magur. Taxonomy (NCBI): domain Eukaryota; kingdom Metazoa; phylum Chordata; class Actinopteri; order Siluriformes; family Clariidae; genus Clarias; species Clarias magur. The sequence continues at coordinate 1,034,252 of QNUK01000127.1, read as the reverse complement.
TAGCTGTCCCACCAATTAACAAGTTCAGTTAAACAAAACCATATTTTAATTTCTGTTAAATACAGAACCAATTTCAATGCCATTCCATGCTTTACTCAATTCCTTATTAGCTTTAATCTTATTCAGTTCATTATTTCCTGTTTTCTTTACTATTAGTCCTTACAATTATTCATTTGAAGAATAAAAAAAAAAAACATCACAGCTTAATATTTATTTTCTGCATCATTTTATCCGTATCAGCCCGCCACATTTTGTTAAAGCATAACATCACAGGCAACATTTTGTCATTACTCTAGTTTTGCTATTACTGTTCCCCGTCCTAGCATCCGAGGTAAACGACCGTCCTCGAGCCGGCCCAAAGGACACAGTGCCCCGATGTTGGCGCTGCCATGGCAACAGGGGCAAGCCAATTAAAAACATTGTCGGTGCAAATAACATAATGGCCTGTAATCAACCCAGTGGGAAGCTGGCGGCGCTGCCTGCTGAAATCACTCATCACCATAACAACAGCAGCTGGTGCCGAACGCTCGGCTCACCTCGTCACCTCGGCGTTTTTTGTTTTTTTTCATGACCTCAAGACCGTGCCGTCCTGACAGAATGATGCTCACAGCAATGTGAGGTCACATAGGTCATCGTGTTTAAGATCCATCACAAAGACCTCGGACATTATAACAGGTGAAGCCATTCCCAACACTGGTTTTAGCTGGATCTAGATCAGTATACAATGTAAGATTAAAAAAAAAAATTGTTCACAATTTTTGTAAAAAATTTAACATCTGTTACACTGATGTTACATGTTATACTGTTTTTAAGCACAATCCTTGCTGCTCCGGGTGCATAATTACACAGTAATGAAGTAACAGAGCAGAAGCAGGGAAAAGGAAGAACTGATTAAACGCTGCAGTAAAAAAAAAAAAAAAAAAAAAGCACGAAAAATTATACGACTACATACATCATGGTGACTGTGTAATTTTCAAAGGTCTCTCTGATGTTTCAAGATGGAGGTTCCAATGAACGATGGGCTGAGCGATGTGAGAAGAGGTTTCTCAAGGTGACCTTTAGATGAAAGAGTTTCTTGGAAACTTCATCCAGGAGAACTTCTGTTGATTGCTTTAGTCAAATGTCTGCCTTGCTTTATATAAATAAATAAATAAATAAATAAAAATCCAAGATTGTTTACGGACCTCCTGCATTTCCTTTAATTATTTCCTTCTAATAATATACACAAAGCTGAATTATTCACAAGACGCCCCGCAAAACCCGCTACAGTCACAGGATTTTAGTGTCTGTATATGGAAAAACAATATTTACCCTCTTCATACAGTATATACTGTATATATACACTTTATTGCCAAAGGTATTCGCTCACCTGCCTTCATATGCATATTAATCATTTTAACATCATGTTTAATATGATGTTGGCCCCGCCCCCTTTGCAGCTATAACAAAGGGGTTCGACTCTTCTGTGAAGGCTTTCCACAAGGTTTAGGTGGGTGTGTTTATGGGACCTTTTGACCGTTCCTCCAGGAGCACATTTTTGATGTCAGACACTGATGTTGGATGAGAAGGTCTGGCTCACAGTCTCCACTCTAATTCATCCCAAAGGTGTTGAGGTCTATCGGGCTGAGGTCAGGTGTTTTTTTTAGGAGTTGGGCTCAGCCTCTTACTTACAGTGAAATGAACTCTTAATGCTTCAGAACACCAAGACATTTTGGGCAATTTCATGCTCCCAACATTGTGGGAACAGTTTGGGGACGGCCCCTTCCTGTTCCAAACATGACTGTACACCAGTGCATACAGCAAGTGAGTTGAAGCTGTTATACAGTAGCTGCAAAGGGGGCGGAGCCAACATCATATTAAACCCTATGGATTGGATTTAATATCAAGTGAATACTTTTGGCAATATATACACACACCTTTCACCTTTGTAGCAGATACAAAGGGTGTTCAAGTCAAAACGGGACTTGTGATGAGATTATTTTTAATGTGAATAAAGACATAATAGAGATTGATGTTTACAGCAGAATTCAAGCACAGTACAGGGATGAGACTCTTAGCCGGCTCAGGTGCCTCGGAGCCCACTGCACTCGTTCCCGTAAACATTCAGCGAGTGGAACGCCTGATCCTCGAACATCGACACATAACTTATCACCAACTTGCAGAAGAGATGCATCTGTCTGTGGGAACTGTACTGTAGACACAATTATTCACCAACACCACTTGCATGTTACAGGAACTCGGCTGGGAGTTATTGCCACATCCCCCATACAGTCCTGTTTGGGCCATTGAAGGAGTTCCTGGGAGGCCAGGGTTTCAAACATGAAAAAGGCAGCCTGACTGAGAAAACTGGGAAACTATTTAAGTATTAAAAAAGATAGAGCTTCACTTGGTTACATATTCTTTTTATAAATACGTGATCACAAAGTAATATTTTTGGCATGGCGCCCACCTTCGGCAGTCAAATAACCAGCTTAAGCATTCAGCTTAGTTGAGATTATTCTCTACACACTGGAACGATTGTAATATCTTTTATTCACATACTGTATGTACAGCTATTAAACACAAAATTTTGATCACATAAATACCCCGAAATAAAATCTGAAAATCAAGGTCATGAATCATTTTTCATCTTCTTAGCCATTCGAGTTTCCTCTTCTTCCTCCCCATACCCACGTCCGGAGTGTTCTGTCGCTGGAACAGGGTCCGAGTATGTGACGGGGAAGGTCTGCCCTGGAGCTAGGACCTGTCTGACTGTCATGTTTATGCGTGAAGTCTTTAGATAAGTGCAACACACGTCCCAGTCCTTTTCACACACAGTCTGAACGATGCTGTCGTTCCTCTCGTTCTCATCCACGCGCTGGTCCAGGCAGGAGGGCAGGGGGTGGCCAGCAGGGGGGGGGACAATGCAGGGGACAGCGTGGTACAGGAGGCGACTGGAGCCCGACATCACCATGACGTCACCGCTGCGCATGAACATAGCGGTGGGCGGGTCCTGCCGTCTAGTCCCGCCCAACAAGAAGACAGACGTCTGCCCGAAACTGAAAGTAAAGCATAAAGCACTCGATGTGTTTAACTGCAATACGAGTGTATATACATTACATAAAGTTAAGAAGTCAAACTCCTCACCTGAACGACAGAAGCGGCTGAGTATGATCGTGCTCGGATTCGTCCACGTGGATGCCGAGAGAGGAATCGGAGCGATAGTAGTTCAGAATTCCGGCCTCTGCGTTAAAGCCTGGAAAACCGCAAGCTGCTGCTATTTTGTGGGAAAGACAGTGGAGATCCTCAGGGAAAGGAGTGAAGTGATCAGGGGAATAGGTCTACACACACACACACATACACAAAACAACAAGTACTGCTTTCAGAACTGGAAGCGAATATAACTTTGTACTTTACAACATATGCCTGTTATCCAAACAACACAGATTTCAGGTTCTGTAGTGTATCTGCTCTTTAGCGCCGCTCTTTTTTCCTCTCACTGGAAAGGAAACCGAGACGAAACAGAGGTGCTGCTTAAAATTCGCAGGTTGTTGCCAGAGATTTGGCAGTATTAAACCCAGATCAGGGTTAATGAAAGCTGAGTGCAACTCCTGATTGATTTAATAGGACAGAAGCCTAAATGTAATTAGCATATAAACGAGACAGACCAGGCAGCGGGTCTCTACGACTCTGCGCGGAACGTCCTGGAAGGAGGAAACAATGCTAATCAGATTTAGGACAGAGTGCACCTCTTGTCTCTAACGGAAGCCAGCTTCGAAAAAAGGGCCACGGTTTCCCTCGGGATAATAAATCACACATGCGTTCACTTTATCTGTTGGTCTGCGTGGAGCTCCCGCGCACGGCTCGACCTGGAAGCATACAGGTTATATAGGAAATAAATCAGACGGTGAGTTCCTACAGAAAGAAAGATTACTATATCATATATCAGGAGATCACGACTTTAAAGCACAATGATGTATACACCCTTTATGATTAAAAACGTGAAAGTGTGATGCTGCGGCGACTCGTTTACGACATCTTTAGTACCTGCCTGCTCACGTAGCTGAAATAAGTTTACTACTCTTTTATAATTGCTGGAAAATATCAAACACGAATAATAACTGCATGAGCAATATTACAAAAAATCCCAGCCCCACCCACAACCCGCTTTGAAGCTCAGTTATGAGCTCAAGTGATGCTGTTGAGGTTGAGGAACTGTACTCATGACAGTACCTTAGTGTCCCAGTTGTAATGGTAACCCAGAGTCACCCAGCGGAGTTTCTCCAGCAGAGTCCTTGGCGCTCGCTGCCCTTTCTTCCTGCACAGAGTAAGAGTTACGTTAATACGTCCTCAGAGAGAGGGTGAAACAATTTTGCAAGGATATGTACTGTATCACAAACACACACACACAGGAGTGTACAGTCTGTAAGGTGCTGATATGCATATCCTCAGTGATATATACCCTCACAGGGATTTTGAACTGAGATTTAAACTCATAACCCTCCGATCATTAAGCGAATTATTTAATGACAGCTGAGAAATCACTTTTAGAATAAAAAAATTAAAACATATTCAGGGTGAATTCAACACTTTTTAACAGGTTTTACTAGGGATGCTAATGATTAATCCATAACTGATTCATTTAAAAATGCATTTATTAACTGATAATGTTTGTTTTGTATAATAATTCCCCGTTGCTCAAGTATCGATTCATTTACCCACCATTAGAGGGTGCAGTTGTAGTTCAAAGTTTGAAAGCAAGAGGATTTTTAAGGAACATTATAAAGTCTGGAATTGATCTTGTCAGGCTGCGCAAAGTTGAGCGAGCGGATTGGGCGTTTCGCTTACCATATTTAGCTGGTTACTTTTAGGAACAGTATGTGTGTGCATAAATAGTAATGAGATTATTAGACTGTTTGTTATTTTATGAGAGTGTGTGGGTTTTTGGTCGCATGCTTATTTTATTGAGCTATAAAATATGCAGCTATAAAAATACCTTTTGTTATTATTAATAAGTACTGATTAATTAATTATTGATTGTCAACATGTCCAACTATCAGTTAACAAAAATGTGGAAAAATCTGTGACCCTACTGAGATTTATATTCTGAGTTTTATTTAGATATAACACAGATTTTAAATATATTCTACAGATTTTAAATAGATTTTATATTTAGACAAGGTAGAAACATTCCTGTCTTTCCAAATGTGATAAAAGCGACTACCAAGCAGACTCCTTTTATTTCTCAGTGCATTTACCAGATGCTGCCAACACTTTTCTCCCAGATGTTCTCGGTCTCAGCAGGTGACATGTGCATGTCCAGGTTACACACGTTAGGTTTCTGTGTGTAGGTTTTCAGACACTGCTTGACCCAGTGGTGCTGTGAGCCAGGCAGGAAGGGATTGGAGATGAATATAAACCCTGGGGGCAGGGAAATAAAGAAATTGTTATAGGTGTGTTTGAATGATGATGATGATGATGATGATGATTATTATTATTATTAGGAGCAACTGGAAGTGAATAAAAACCAATTTCAATAACAGTGAATTGTGATGTCCATTCTTTCTTCCAAGCAGGTCTCCTTGTGTATGATTTGCTTGTCAACACTTCCAGCACAGAATCTTCACCGTCACAAGACATGAAACATGTGATGTTTAAAGATTAGGAAGCTCAGTACCTGGATATCCCTGAAGACCAAACGCTCTCCAGTCTTTAACAGGCTGAAGTCCTGCTCTGAAAGCCGCTTCGTCGCTAACACTGCCATGGTTTAATTCGGCTGCGTAAACCTGCATGAGCAAAGAGGAACTTGGGTTTATCTTGCATTCAGGGAGAGGAACTGCAGTAAAACATTAAATTAAAAATAATATAAATATGCATTATATCGATCTCAAAAAATCAGAAATTCTGTATGGATGGTGGGCGGTGTTTGCACAGTGGGCTGCGGCTGACTAGGTAGTCATAAGTGATTATCAGCCTTTAATTTATACTTCAGCATGTCACAGGTGTGAGGAGCGGCAGTCAGTTGACTGAACGCTTCATTTGCAAGTAATGGGAGCAGGCAAGTGTGTTCAAATCACACGTGAGGATCACCTGGATTGTTCTGTATGACACAGTGATTAATAGCTGCAATGTTGTGGATTGATCTCCGAAGATCATCATGCACAAGTTGCAGAATGGTTTGACATTTTCTGGGGTTGAGCTTGTTGAAGGTCTTCCTGATCTCTCGTCGCCTTGCGGTGATGTTCTTCCACTCTCGAAGCGTGCGTGCCACTCAGAACACCTTGAACACTCATTGCAAGATCGACACAAACGTGCCAAATCATGTCAAACATCTCTGTGGCAGAATATCACATTCTGTCTTTCTTCTAACTTGCTGTTCCTGATGAAATAGCAGACGTGGTAATACACGTGGTCAGAAGAGAACCAGTCGCACAGCTCCCGATGTACACAGGACGATGTCTTTTGGCACACTGACTTATAAAGGTCGATGCTCCCTGTGACTGTACGTGCAGCCTGGTGCTGCAATCTGTGAGCATATTACAAAACTAGTCTTGAAGCTTGCTGATACCACCTCGTATCCATAGCTGCTAAATCTCAGCTACGAATAAGAAGCGACTTATTTCATGGACATTTCACAATATTAAACGTAATTATAAATTTATAAGAGATTAGGCTTTGTTCTTTAATAAGTGAAGGGTGTAATGACAGTCACATTGCTCACATTGAATAGAACCCTTCACAATGTGATCTCATCGAAAGATTAACAACTTTAGCTCCTCACACCATGACGGTTTTATTTCACAAATAACAAAACACACACAATGTCCATGTTAGACTATTCCATAACCAGACTACCATTACATACCACTAAATAATCTTTAAAGAACTTATGGAAATGTACAATAAATGATGGTGTGTAAGTGCAGAGATATTGCACTTTCTTCCCTGAACCTCACTACATAATGAAAACAAGCCGACGCTGGGGTGCGCATGCGCGATGCACGTACACCACGCTAATGACTCACAACGACGTAACCAACGACTCACCATGTCGTTTCCGACTTTCTTCGAAAAGTCAATGACTTCACAAAAATCCGGAGGCGGATTTCTCCGTTTATAAAACTTAAAAAGCTTTCTAAATGCATCCTCCCCTTGCTCCACCATGGAAGCCGCCATCTTGGCTGACGTCATTTGACCTATGAACTTTCATCTCATGACGTAAAAACTGAAAAAAGTAAATAATCGCGAAATATAAATATAATACATTTTTTAATTTATATAATGTGATTTTATATTTGTTTCAATTTTTATTTAGAGTTATCTACTTAACGCTGGTTTAAAAAAAAAAAAATATATATTTTTTTTTACTGCAAGTATGTCACGTGATCCCGGGCACCGGCAAACACCTTTTCCCCTCCACAAGGGCGAAACATGGCGGCTTCCAGCAAGAAGGTTTTCGAGCTGTTTGTCTCAAAAATCCCCTGGACTGTCGCAACAAGTAAGCGGTTAACACACATACTGCTGTGAGATTGTGCTTTATTCGGCCTGTGTATGATTTATACTGTTTTTATTACGGCTAAATATTCAACCAACTAGTTTAATTGCTGTTTTGGAGGAAAGCGAATTTATATTTCAAAGTACCCTACATCAGTTGTATACCCAATTAACTTCGAAACAAGTCAGTGCGTTTATTTAGAATATAAATGCAGAAAATCGAATGTACAGGCATACAAATATTTCGCGTGAGTCGATTCTGTAGATCTGAGAGTCGACTCTGAAGAATTTGAATTCGATTCAGTGCGGGGAACTAAGTTGATTTTAATTTGTAAGATGTATGTGCTTTGCGTTTTAAGAGCTCATATTGTGTTTCACTTTTTTTAATTGCTGGGAAAATTCAAGCGTAATGCGTGAATTCCACTCCCAAACTTTGAATCAGAGTCAGAATCGACTCAATGAACAGGCCATGTGCCTGCTAAACACGAGCTTTGTGCTGATTGGCTAGTAGAGGGTAATTCTCCAATAGCGATTAAGGGGCGGGATTTGTGGGTTTTTAGATCCTCCTTGTTTTTAGTTACATATGTAACTTGCCTATAGATCTTTGATTTATTTATATTTTTGTCTTTCTTTCGTTCAGAGGAGATAAAAGACTATTTTGGGCAGTTCGGCCAAGTGAAGAAATGCCTCCTGGTTTTTGTAAGTATATGGTCATATTTTCAGTTATTAACAAAATATATATTTATTTATTTATTTATCTATTTGATTGTGTATGTGACATTGTCATGGACTGCTTTTATTACCAGGACAAAGAGACAGGCTTTCATAGGGGCTTTTGCTGGGTCGGCTATTCGTCAGAGGAAGGACTGCAGAACGCACTTCAGAAAGAGCCTCACATTATGGAGGGAAGCAGGGTACGTACTGTAGTCTCAGGAATAACAAAGTTTAAATGTTGTTTGTCACATACATGACTATACTGTACATATGATAGGCTGTAAAATTATTATACGACCGTTTATGACCTAAAAAGAAACGTACGAAAGACATAGAGATAGAAGGCTTTAACTGCAATAGAGAAAAATTGCACTGAGACAAATGTAGATTTCAAAATATGGGGTGAGTGTACAAACTTTCAATATACAACTTACAAAAATAAAATGTATGAATTAAATGGAAAAGTTAAACAGGGTGTGCAGAATGTAAGAGTGCAGAACATACAATATACAATACAATGTAGGTATGGCATTAACAGAGTGGAACATGAGGTATGGAATGAAGTGCTGTGTGCCAGCAGCATGTTTTGTCCATGTGCGAGTTAACTCTCTTGAACCATAAATTGTTCCCATTGAATTGTATGGAATTACATTATTAAATAGCACAAATGTACATTGTTTTACAGAAAATATTTGCATTTCATCAAGGCATTGATGTAGCACAACATATGAGAGGTGTTTAAGTCAAACTGGGACTGTTGATTCTGCAAAACCTCTCTTTATTTCTCTTTATAATCTCCGGCTACACTAGTGCACTTATTCCAGCGTTTTACTGGTGCTTAGATACCATCAAGGTAGAAAGTTTTCTCAGTATGCCAGAACCATGATCGACTGCCTGCTTGGCTTTTCCAAACATGGGGAAATGGCTTGGAGCGAGGTCAGGACTGTACAGGGTTATGTCAATCACTTCCCAGGCCAGCTTGTATAACATGCAAGTGGGGCGATGAGCACTATGAGTTTGTGCATTGTCCTGCAAAAGAAAAACAAACAAACCCATGGTCATTAAACATTCAATAAGTCTTCTGTAAATGTAAATTTTTATGTCTTCATTTGCCATAAAGTTAAGTCCTTAAACTCGGATATTCATTAGTATAATGCTGGTTTGTATATAAAAGGGTGATTTTAAACTTGACACACCGACTCTTACGAATTGATTTACAAGAAATCCCTTTATGCACCACATTTCTTGTGTAAGAGCTCATGAGTGATTTATCACCAAAATAAACAGCTTGTACAGATTATTTCTGTATATGTATTGATTTTATTTTCTTCCAATGCAGCTCCAAGTACAAAAAAACAGACGACCATTTTTGGGGAAAAAGACAAATAAAGAAGCAGATGAAAGCTGAACAAGAATGTTGACTCTAATGTGAAGATATATTTTTTTTGTCTCGTTTTACAAATCTGTAACTTATGTCTGAAATTTACATTGTCTTTGTGGAGAGGTGACTTTGCAACTTTACAATAAATGTGCTGTTGACCCAGAATGTGTACATGTGGCTGTATACGGAAACAAAAATGAGTGTTACATGCTGCCATAGCTTGATGCTAGGAAAGGACCTTTTAGAAACCCTCAAAATTTGATTGTCTTATTAAGTGCTGTGGAAGTCTTCTGCACAATATTCTCTGTAGAACAAATTTTATGTACAGTCTTATGCAAACGTTTAGGCACCCCTTGATAACAGACTTCCTTGGAAATGGAAAAATGCACAAATTGAACAAAACATTATTATGGCACTATTATGGGTGCAAATGTTTGGGCACTCTAAGAGTTCCAGAGTCTTAAATTCTTTTCATAAGGTTTTAGACCTTAATCAGCTCTTTAGATCTGATGCATGGCAACAGCTGTCATTAGTAAATGCCCATTTTAAAGTTTTACGAATACTTTGACTCTTCAAACCTTGTGCACACACTCATGGACACTCAACCATCGGTTCCTCTAAGCACCTGTGTAAGACTCTGAAAATGAAAGTTATTGATGTCCACAATGCTGGAGAAGGCTACAAGAAGATAGCAAAGTGTTGTCAGCTTGCAGTTTCCACAATGAGAAATGTAATTAAGGGATGGCAGTTCAGGGGAACTGGAGGTCAAGATGAGATCTGGAAGATCAAGAAAACTCTTGGAGAGAACTGCTCGTATGCTGGTCAGAAAGACAAATCAAAACCCCTATTTGACTGCAAGAAACCTGCAGGAAGGTTTAGCAGACTCAGGAGTGGTGGTGCATCGTTCCACTGTGCAGAGTGATGCTTGCACAGACAAGACCTTCATGGAAGAGTCAGCAAAAGTAAGCCTTACCTGCATCCCCATCATAAAATCCAACATCAGAAGTATTTAACAGAACATCTACAGAAGTCTGATGTGTTTTGGAAATGACTGCTGTGGACTGATGAAGTTAAAATCAAACTCTTTGGCCACAATCAGCAAAGGCATGTTTGGAGAAAAAAAAGGAGCAGCATTTCATGCTGCTGCCAACTATTAAGCATGTGTGTATCTATCATGCTTTGGGGTTGTGTTGCAGCCAGTGGCACAGGAAACACTGCACGGGTGGAGGGAATAATGGATTCCACAAAATACCCGCAAATTCTGGAAGCAAACATAACGCCTTCTGTAAAAAAAAAAAAAAAGCTGAAAAGAGGATGGCTTCTACAACAGGACAATGATCCTAAACATACCTCGAAATCCACTATGGAATACCTGAAGAGACGCAAGCTGAAGGTTTTGGAACGGCCATCACAGTCCCCTGATTTAAACATAATTGAAAATTTGTGGGTAGATCTTAAAAGAGCTGTGCAGGCAAGACGACCAAAGAATATTACAGAACTAGATGCCTTTTGCAAGGAAGAATGGGAGAAAATCCCTAGTACAAGAATTGGAAGACTTTTAGCTATAAAAAGTGTCTGCAAGCTGTGATATCTGCCAGAGGAGGTGTTACTAAGTACTGATTATGTAGGGTACCCATACTTTTGCACAGTGCCACAATAATGTTTTTATCTTTGTTCAATTTATGACATAAAAATAACTTTGCACCAATGTCTGCTGAAAATATTGTGCATTTTTTCCCATTTCCACGAGAGACTGTTAACATCTTTTTTCGATTTAAAAATAATTTAAAAATTCAATTCAATTTTATTTCTATAGCGCTTTTAACAATGGTCACTGTCTCAAAGCTGTTTCACAAAAGTGAAAAGAAAAATTATGCAAGTGTGTATGTGTCAGAAAAATGTGTCTAGATAATGAGATTGTCCCTGATGAGCAAGCCAAGGGTGATGGCGACAGTGGCAAGGAAAAACTCCCTGAGATGGCAATAGGAAGAAACCTTATGAGGAACCAGACTCAACAGGGAACCCATCCTCATTTGGCTGATAATGGATAACAGAAATTATACAACATAATGTGTGTTACGTAGCTGAAAGTTCAATATAACAGAAGTTATTTAAATTAACATGAAGTCCAGTTCAGCACAGGGATGAGTCAGCAGGTGCAGAGGGCAGATGGGGTCTGGATGCTCACTGGAAGCTCAGGAGCAGCACGTTTAGATCCAAACCATCATGAAGCAGAATCCAGCTGGAGCTGGTTCTTCTCTGGGTGCCTCAGGGTCCTCGCAGGATTGGCCTCTGTCTACTGAAGCTGGCATAATCACCAGATGCCTCGGGACGGGTAGAAAAATAAACAGAAGGGAAAGAATTAGCGTAGTTGCCATTCAGGATAGATGTACTGTATTATGAGATAATGGGATGAATTATGTGTATACCAGATTAAAGAGATGCGTCTGGAGTCTACTTTTAACCTGGGAAACTGTGTCTGAGCCCCGAACACTGCCAGGAAGGCTATTCCAAAGCTTAAATATGAAAACACTCTACACCCTTTTGTAGATTTTGATATTCTGGGAACTACCAGAAGTCTGGAGTTTAGTGATCTTAAAGAACGTGGTAGATTGAAACGCATCAGAAGACCGGCTAGATATGTGGGAGCTAAACCATTTAGAGCCTTGTACGTAAGTAATGCTATTTTGTAATTCATTCTAAACTGAATAGGTGGCCAGTGCAGGGATGATAATATTGGGGTTATATGATCATATTTTCTAGATCCAGTTAGTTAAAATCTGTTAATCAAGGGGTGCCTAAACTTTTGCATAAAACTGTATGTTTATCATGTATGCATTCCACACATACCTTAAAAAATAATATTTAGCATTACAAAATAATATTTGCGTGCCTGTAAAGAAAGCAACATATTACAATACAGACCAGTGTTCAGATGGAAACAATTCAACAAAGAAACCTCATGTAGGGTCCTGGACTTTGCATTAAGATTGGATCAAGAGGCTCTGGCTGAGCAGCATATTCTCCAGCATGCTCAGTAAAACCTACCAGCTGGTTTACTCATAAAACTTCACACATCTGAATCTATTATTTTAAAGCAAATTGGTTTCACACTAAATACTGACTGTTTATTTTATTACTCTTTGGTGCTCTTTATAGAGGTTTCTTTTATGTAGACATGTTTTTAAATGTATCTTTAGTTATGGCTTTTTTTTTTGGAAGATGCTTGCACTGCACTGTAAGTAAAACAGCTTGAGAATACGAGCAGCCTAAATGAGTTTTTTTCTTTCCATCTGAACACTGATCTCTCATGCATTATGTTGCTTTCTTTACAGGAATGCAATTATTCTTCTGCAATGGTATTTATTAAATTTTTTTTTAAAGTTTAGTGCTATAAATAGTGAATGGTTTTATCATGACTACAATATTATGGTTTCTACATAATATTGTAGTCATGATAAACATGTATAACAACATTTGTACCAAAGATACTATGGTGCCCAAGACCTTTGCACAGTACATAGATCCTCATTTTACATGATATTGTATGTTGAATGCTCCACATAAACATGTGAAAGGATGTGTGTAATTGTTGATTTGAGGAAAATGTTTTTTGCCACACCCAGGCCTCATTACTGCCAGACCTGTTGAATAAAGAAAGCACTTAAATACAAGCTGTCTGATAAAGTGCAGCATGCTAAAATATCTAAAAAGCAAAACAATCTAAAGTACTTCAAGAACAGATGAGAAATCAGGTAATTGATGCATCAGTCTGAAAAGGGTTACAAAGCTATTTCTAATACCACCATCTCACCTACACGGTTTTGTGTGGTGGCCGTAAGTATGGTTCATCATGATTCACCGTGAGTTTTGGTGCTGTAATTATGTTTTCATTTTTCCATCTTTTAAATTAATTAAATAAAAGTAATTTTGTTCAGTGCTCGCAGACCTTGCAGAACATCACAGAACATTGGGTAGTTACTCGCACCGGCTCACGGTGCCGAACACCACATCTCACAGCAAGTCAAACCGCAACTGAGAAATCTTGGAAAAGGGGTGGCTAAGCTACCAAAATTATTCCAAGAGCACAATGGCGACTCATGCAGGAGCTCATAAAATAACCCAGACCATCTAAAAACTGCAGGCCTCACTTGCCTCAGTTGAGGTTAGTGTTCTTGATTCAACAATAAGAAAGAGACTGGGGTAAAAATGGCATCCATTGGAGAGTTCAAAGAAGAACACAAAGACTCATCTCAATCTCCTGTGGACTAACAAAAATTTTATGTTTTGAAAGGTGTGTCTGGCATAACTAACAACATGGTGGTGGTAGTGTGATAGTCTGGGGCTGCTTTGCAGCTTCAGGACCTGGGCAACTTGCCATAATTGATGGAACCATGAATTCATCAGAAAATCCTAAAGAAGAATGTCCGCCAATCAGTTTATGACTCCAAGCTTAAGTGCACTTGGGTTATTAGCAGGACTATAATCCGAAACACACCTGCAAGTCCATCTCAGAATGCTTAAAATATATATATTTTTAAAAAAGGCTTTGAAATGGCCTTGTCAAAGTCTGGACTTATAGTGGTACCTCAGCATAGGAACACCCCTCCTCACGAATTTTAAGAACTGAAATTTTGTAAGAAATTTACCTCGGCTTACGAAGCATTTTCGACATATGAGCAAAAGAAGTTGCATGTATGTCTGGAAGCCGTTCAAAACCTGTTTGCGTCGGTAGAGAGCCAAGCAGATTAAATTCGTATGCTGAGGTACCGCTGTAAATCCGACGGAGATCCTGAAACAGGTCATTTACGCTTCAAAACCTTCCGGTGTGGCTGAATGAAAACATTTCCGCAAAGAAGAGCGGGCCAAAATTCCTTCCTTTCACGGCGATGTGAAAGACTCTTTGGCAGTTACCGCAAATGCTTGATTGCAGTTGTTGCCGCCAAGCGTGGCACAACCAGTTATTAGGCTTACGGGCAATTACTTTCACAATTACATTTACATTGAGGCATTTGGCAGACGCTCTTATCCAAAGTGACTTACTTTTTCACATTGCGCCCGGGAGGTTTGGATTTCTTTTTCCCCCCTTCATAAATGAAATAATATAAATCATTTAAAAACTGCATTTTGCATTTACTTGGGATATCTTTGTGTAATATTAAACTTAGTTTGATGATCTAAATGTAACAAATATGCAAAAATAAATAAATAAAAAATTCAGGAAGGGGGCAAATACTTTTTACAGAACTGTAAGTTATCAGTAATATGTTTGCTATAGTGCCAAACATTAATATATTTTATTGTGTCTTTTTGGTTATTGCGGTTACAGTGTGACGCATTCACACCTGAGGTAAAACTCGAACGTATTTCGGTATCAGCTAACTATGCTAGCAGGGCCCGAACACACTTCAACTCCCATGATGCCTTGCGCGTGACGAATGCGGAAGGACACAATAACACACCGGTGAGTGAATGACAGCGCGTGCAGACCAGATAAAGGTGTATAACCAACGAGTAAAAGGATTTCCGGTGACATAAAAATAATAATTTACACTCATAGAATCAGACTGTCCCGCGGCAGCGTCTGTGGCTGACGAGTTTGTGGTACGACCGTCTTTTATCTTATGAAGCTGCTTGTATAACGCCGTGCTGTGAGCTCTGGTCCACTGTGCTGTTCACACTGGGGTGAAGTGCATGCTTACTGCGTGATGATTTCCCAATAGCATTACCTCCTGAAGTTGCTTTTAATTCTTTCTCAGGTATTACAGTGATTCCAGATAATGTAGCATGTACTGAATAACCTTAATATGTTGAGAAACGTCAAAAAGAAGGAGTTTGTTTTTGTTTTCATGTGCATCATAGCAGCTTTATAAATGGTCATTTTCATTCCTAGACAAAAAGACAAGAAACACAGCTTGAATGTTAACGAGAAACCAGAAAGAGTAAAATTCTAAACGACATGCTGTGGACTGTTGCCTGGCACCTTGCACTGGAGACTCCTTCCTTCTTCACACGTTAAACAAACATTAAACATCTCAGCACAGTTCACAGTTATAGACTATTAATATCTTTTTGAAACTTTAAAACAAATATTTACTATGTCTGTTATTTAAACAGTGGCACCTCGAAATTTGACCCGGCATACAGTACGAAGATGCATTTTCGCATACGAGTGAATGAATTGAGCCGAACCAAACTAAGTTGCATGTATGCCTGGGAGCCGTTCAAAACTTTTTTTTTTGCGTCAGTGGAAAGCCAAGCAAAGTAGGCTTATATTTCTTTTTTTTTTTTTTTACTTTTTAAATTTTTTAATTTGGGTTTAGTGAAGACATAGCACGGAAGAAAAGGGAGCCACTTTCAGTTTGGTTTTTAAAGCATCCAGAGCCAAGAGGAATCAATAAAGTAAGGTTAAGTGAGGTTGACTATTTATTTAATAATTTACTTCATTTGCATGTCTTTTTAAATGTAATATTTTTGGGTGGCTGAAAAGGATTATCGGCATTTACATTATTTCCTATGGGAAAATGTGTTTCGCAGTACAAAACTTTTAGAAATTTATGAAAATATGCGAGGTACCACTTTGTCTATCTATAAATATATAAAAAACAGAACATGTCAGGCATGTCGCAGGTGTTCCTCGCAAATGTAACAGTAAGCATCATCATCATCATCATCACGTCAGGCAGAGATCATAGCTAAGCTATGTATCAGACTGCAACATGTCTACAGTGACATCTATTTCTTTTTATAAATCAGTATCAGAGAATTGAGCATAATAAACACTTTAATATATTATTCATAATATCTGCAGTAAACAGTTCTTCCGTTACGCAATGTTAATTGTTGATGTACACTTTAGCTTCTAATCAACAGCACGGTAGGAAAATTTGAGTCGTTCTTAAACAGTACAGTGTTAGTATTCAACTGGTCTAACTGGTGTTCTTACTGGAAAGGGTCGATTAATCAGGGAATTAATTTTTAACAAATGTAATGTGGTCACAGGTGTGTGTGTCAGTATGGCAAGAACAGAATGCCAGTATCTATCAAGAAAATTTCTCCACACATTCAGAGAGTCAGGTTCCACATTTCAGTACAACTATATATAATATAGTTAATAATATAAATATATTAACTATATAAATAATAATATAATAAATATAATAATATAAACTCTGCAAAACACAATGATTATAAACTAATTTGTTATTTGCAAAAATATATTTTCCAAAAATATGCTGAGATATTTGTTTTACAGAATGGTCAGTTATTGTTAATTATTATTATTTTTGTTGGTTGTTGCAGTAACTCCTTCACATGGCCGTGCGACTGCTGAAAGTCTCGTCTGCCGCGACTGCGCTCATCGCCTCGTCTGGATTCTACCTGTACTCTCAGAAAGTTGACCTCAACGACCTCAGCATCATCAGATTTAGCCGAGCGGCTGCTACGGTAAAATAACTAATGCCAAGTATTACAACTGGGGGAAAAATCTATTCAGTTATGATTCTTTTGTATTGCGATTCATGTATCACCACACTGAGTCCAAAATAAAAAACAAAACTAAATTGTAATTATATATTTATAAAAGGTAGCTGATTTTTAGCTTCATTGGCCATGAATGGTGATGTGCAGATTAGCCTTGTAAATATAATTGATTCTTTGCTGAGCTTCTGATTGGTGCAAGAGAAAAAAAAAGTTTTTATGGCTTCTATCAGACTTTTCCTACAAACCTGTGAGGGAATTAGTCCCAAAACCTACTCTTTATCATCTTACGGGTGGTGCTCAAAACTATTAATACATTGGCATCACTTGTGGTAGGGATAGATCAGAGGTGAAGGTGTTGGTCTAGTGATGGGAAGGTCCCAGGTTCAAACCCGACCACCACCAAATTGTCACTGTTGGATCCTTGAGCAAGCCTCTTAACCGTCAACTGCTCCGATATATATAAGAGATACAAATCTAAGTCGGTCTAGGACATGTGCCAAATGCTGTAAATGTAAAGTTTGTTTAGAAAACAAACAAACAAAAGAGTTAAATATTAAACTCTTGTATTTGAAGTTAGTTTGTATTGTTTAGATGGTGCGCTTGATTGGAAAAAACTAATGTTATAAGGAACGGGCTACATTTAATTCTTCATAATTATTTAATTATTCAATTCAGTTATGAAACCAAAGTATAAAATGTTCAAGTTGACAACTTAATTAATTTATTTTTTTTAAGGATGAAGGTTTTTTAATGAAATCATGATACTTACAGAATCAATATTAATCAAATCACATCTAGGTATTGTGAAAATATTGCATCAGGTGATGACTGGTTATTCCCACCCCTACTAAATATTAGAGACGAGGGGGGAAAATGGGACATAAAAGAGCCAAAAAAGACTGAGGCACTTACAAAAGTCAATTCTGTAGCGATAATGGAGATTCAGCAGGACACACAGAGCAGGGACTCAAAAGCAAAGGGGGAAAGTAATAGCTTAATTACGGTGGGGGGAAAAGAAGACACAGGTGATCTGAATAACCCTAACAAGGAAACACAAGGAAGAACCAAGGCTAAGGGGAACACAAAGGACCTCTGGAGGCCTGGAGACAATCTACAGGAGGAACAAAATAAATAAATAAATAAATAAGTAAAATACATTTTATCTTTGTTTGCATTTGATGGAGTAAAATGTTGCAGGTTCTTTATAATCTTCTGAGCCCCTAGAGAGGAAAAAAAAGGCTAACAGGTTATGGGTGAAAAAAAAATTAAGATTGAGATAATACTCGGTTTAGAGTTACACATGTGTTGTTAAACAGGCATGGAGAATTACTGAGTAAAATTCTTTTTTACTTTCAGCAGGGCCTAAAATATACAGACATTCAGTTTGTACTCTGAGCTTGCCCTTTCCGTACTTTTGTGCATGGTTTCGATTTATTTTCCTCCCATGTCTGTTTTTTTTTTCTTCCCCAGATTCTCCCAACACCCCCCTCCCCGCACCGAATTTTTTTTCCTTTAACAAATTTTTTTTCCCCCTCATCCATGTCCCTTTAGGGGCTCCATAATAATCCAACTCTTTAAAAAGTTCAAACAATACTTTTTAAAGTTGTTGAAAATGCTGATTGAAAAGCAGCATGGCAGTGAATTGTTTGCTCAGTTTGTTTAGAATTGTAACAAAGCCAGGGAAATATATATTGACTTTGGATATTCATAAAATCTTGATGCTTACAGAATTGCAATACAAATCTAATCAGCACATGGGTATCGTGATAATATTGTATTGGGTGCTCACTGGTGATTCCTGTGCCTGATAATAATATCTGCCTAATTCATTTTAAAACAAGATCTGCAAAGTAAGAGTCTGAGGAATCAGCAGGATGATTTTTCTGTTTCCATTGGGGTCGTGAGGACATACTGTATTACACACGTGGACAAAATTGTTGGTACCCTTCGGTCAATGAAAGAAAAACTCACAATGGTCACATAAATAACTTTAATCTGACAAAAGTAATAATTGAAAAAAATTCTATGAATGTTAACCAATGAAAGTTAGACATTGCTTATCAACCATGCTTCAAACCAGGCTATAAGACCATTTCCAAGCAGTTAGATGTTCCTGTGACTACAGTTGCACATATTATTCAGAAATGTAAGATCCATGTGTCTGTAGCCAACCTCCCTGGACGTGGCCGCAGGAGGAAAATTCATGACAAATCAAAGAGACGGATCATCCGAATGGTAACAAAAGAGCCCAGATAGACTTCTAAAGAGATCCAAGGTGAACTTCATGCTCAAGGAACATCAGTGTCAGATCGCACCATCCGTCGTTGTTTGAGCCAAAGTGGACTACAGGGGAGACGACCAAGGAGGACACCATTGTTGAAAACAAATCATAAAAAAGCCAGACTGGAATATGCCAAACTACATGTTGACTTCTGGGAGAATGTCCTATGGACAGATGAGACAAAAATTGAACTTTTTGCAAAGGCACATCAGCCCTATGTTCACAGACGGAAAAATGAAGCATATGAAGAAAAGAACACTGTCCCTACTGTGAAACATGGAGGAGGCTCTGTTATGTTCTGGGGCTGCTTTGCTGCATCTGGCACAGGGTGTCTTGAATCTGTGCAGGGTCCAATGAAATCTCAAGACTATCAAGGGATTCTAGAGAGAAATGTGCTGGCCAGTGTCAGAAAGCTGGGTCTCAGTCGCAGGTCATGGGTCTTGCAACAGGACAATGACCCAAAACACACAGCTAAAAACACCCAAGAATGGCTAAGAGGAAAACATTGGACTATTCTAAAGTGGCCTTCTATGAGCCCTGACCTCAATCCTATTGAGCATCTTTGGAAGGAGCTGAAACATGCTGTCTGGAAAAGGCACCCTTCAAACCGGAAACAACTGGAGCAGCTTGCTCATGAGGAGTGGGCCAAAATACCTGCAGAGAGGTGCAGAAGTCTCATTGACAGTTACAGGAAGCGTTTGATTGCAGTGATTGCCTCAAAAGGTTGTGCAACAAACTATTAAGTTACGGGTACCATCATTTTTGTCCAGGCCTGTTCCATGAGTTTTTTTTTTTTTATATAATTCCGTTGAAGCATGATTGAAAAGCAATGTCTGACTTTCATTGGTTAACATTCATAGAATTCTTATTTATTATTACTTTTGTCATATTAAAGTT
Source organism: Clarias magur (assembly GCA_013621035.1). NCBI lineage: Eukaryota > Metazoa > Chordata > Actinopteri > Siluriformes > Clariidae > Clarias > Clarias magur. The sequence goes on along the minus strand of QNUK01000127.1, from coordinate 1,014,024 downwards.
ATTTCTGTGACCATTGTGAGTTTTTCTTTCATTGACCGAAGGGTACCAACAATTTTGTCCACGTGTGTATATGCTATAACACAAAACATGAAACGAATAGGTTATATGTCATTTTATGGCATAGCTTAAGTTAAAATCATTATTTTTTTTTTTTTAAATTAGGTGCTAATTCTCCCTCAAAAAAAGAATGTTGTTTAAAAGTGATGCATTATTAATATATATAATGTACAGTACTGTATATATATATATATATATATATATATATATATATATATATATATATTAGCATATGTATTATGTATAACTATATAAAATTAAAAACATAGATTCAATTCACAGTTTTATGCAACTCTGCTATATATAATAATACAATATACACTTTTTATACTTTTATAATTATGCATTATATAAGGAAAAAAATATTATTCTATTTAACAGAACACAATTAAATTTCTGTGTTTGATAATTAATTATTATTATTAATATTGTTAAACACTCAACATCAGGAAAAATATTGTAAATAAATAATTAAATGCACAAATACCCGGAATGTATGTACTTTTCTAAACATTACAGATGTTGTATGAATATATTAAGATGTCAGAGAGATTTATTGTGGCTTCATGAATTATAGTCTGAATGTTATTTCATCCTCTTTCTCATAACTCTCATAATACTTCAATAAGCAATTAAATGATGCATTAAATTTCTGCGTTCTTGTATCTAGTGAGTCTGTGTACTCTATAGTGTATAGAAAGCCTTTTTGAATTCAACCTCATTTGGCTTATTCATGTGTGAAGAGGAGTTAAATATGGCAGGACAGTTTAACCCTGTATTCTAGAGCACTCATTCATATATTTGGAAATTGAAAAAAGAAATAATTAAAAACGTTTTTCCAAGACTTTTTAAACTTACAATGATGTTGTAATTTTTATGTTGCAAATCAATATTTAAAAACACACATATAGTGTTTTATTAATGTCTTATTGTGCTATGTTTTCTCTTGATGTAAGTTCTTCATCCGATTAAGGGTTAAGAGAAGCATGCTCGCGTCTTTATGCGATGTCTGCTGATTCTGTTGTATTAGTGATGTGTAGATGTTTAACATGTATTTTGCTAATCTACACATACACACACACACACTGAAACTGTTCATGTTGTAGACGGCGGTCATCAGTTATGATTACCTCACCACACTGCGAGAAGTCCAGTACGGGACAGATGAGTACTGGACCCTCAAATCAGAGGTAGGTTCTCCTCATTCGCTCTTTTAGTGATTACAGAGATTTTGTCCAAGCTCTCGCTCACACACAGTTCTTTACTTTTAGCTTCCATAGAGAAATGCAAAAAATGAAAAAGGATGAACAAAAAGTGACAAAAACAACAACAGTGTATATGTTTGTTTTTTTTTTTTTTTTTTTCTTTTACTTTACAGACACACATGTACTGAATATTGTACTAAAAACAGATAAAATAATTTATTGGTTTTCCTTACCTTAAAAAAAAAAAAGACTACAACATTTTTTTTAAACATTGTATCTGATCTATAACCTGTACAAAGGTTCCACTGTTTATTTAACAACAATAATATTAGTAAATCCATTGATGCAATTATTTATATTCGCTATTCAGATCGACAAGATCTCGCGACCCCCACTATCAAAAACAAGCAATAAACTTAACAAGCTGTTCACAGTATTTTGACTAGATTTACTATACATCAAAATAAGTTTGGCTCACCTTTCATTGATATTTCCGATGCTTCCTACTTTGGTCTGACGGGGTCTTGCTCTTATGCTTGGTCGATGTACATGGTTCCGATGACTCAGGCAAACTGTCCACAATTTCCTCAACATTTTTAGATTTGCGAATAGGGCTATCGAATATTTTAGTAATCGAGTATTCTACCAAAAACTTAATCGATTTAAAATGTAAATGCTAAAATTGTTTTGCTTAATCAAACAGCAATGTAAAATATATAAGAGAAACAAAGATTAATTGGTTTTCTTTTTAGAAAAAACTACTTTTATTTTTTAAATGCATACAGCATTTGATAAAAAATAAACATTGTCATTATTCACAATACAAGGACTAGCTTAAAGTTGACTGAGATTAATTAAATGCATTACAGCCAAACGTTCTTATTTTAAAGCTCTTTCTCAGACGCAAAAACTTAAAGAAAAAGGTATTTCAAATGACTTTAAGTATCAAAAAAACTAAGGCACACATTAAAATAAATTATAATATAATTTTATCGCTCCCTTCCATTTTGCAGCCCGCAACAGAACGCTCCCTCAAATCGATACACCGCTAACTGTTTGCATCTCCTTTGTGGGTGACGTAAGCGCTTCCTCTTCGTCAGTGTTTACTGGCGGCTTGCATCTGGAAGCGCGCTGTGTCACGCCAAACAAATAATTGCGCAAAAACATAACACAAGCTTTTAAACTTAATTAAAAGAAGCTTTGAGGCAGGAGATTTTGCCTCAATAATTTTTTGTAATCGAATTACTTGAGTTACTCAAGGAATCGTTTCAGCCCTATTGCGAAGAACAAATTTAGCCATCTCGGCAGTTTCGATTTTCACGCACAGTTGTGCGCTGAAGCAGTAATGAGTGAGCCAGTCCCTGCACAGTGATGTCATATCTTTGAGTCTGGAAATAAATTTTTTTTAAACACTCACACTCAATCAGTAATACAAATCAGAAAATATTTATTTATAGCATTTACTTGTAATACTGAAAAGTGTGTATTATAATCACAAAAAAAGACATAATTTTTTAATCCCTCTCGCGAAAATGACTAAAAAGAAAAAATTACACTCCCATTTTCTGATGACCCCCCCCCCCCCAAAAAAAAGACCCAGATAAAATGACAAAAATAAAAACTGCATTTTGTCAGATCCATAACCTGTACAAAATTTCCTCCATCTATTTCTTTGTTTGTTTTTTGTTCAATCATTTATTTTATAATGTATATTGATTTCATAAAAATTTAATAAAAATAATAATTACTAAAAAGAATAGTAATTCAAATGTAATGTTATTTTATTTTATTTTATTTTTCAGGGCCACATTTTGTACTCTTTTGCATGGTGGAATGTTTTAAAGAACAAAATGTCAGAAAGAAAAAAAACCCACACTGCCCTTATCTGAGGGCCGCAATAAATAATACTGTGCAATGAAGCCACTTGTAACAGATAGACGAAAAAAGACAAGGAATTAAAAATGGAACACAAAAACAAAAGTGTTAATATTATATTCTAGTTTTCTATCTCATTATGCTTTTTTTTATTTGATCATGGAGAAAACATCCACAACACTCACCTCCAAAACAGTTCCATAAAACAAAACAATAAGTTTAAACTAGAGAGGTACATTTCCTGAAGAAAATGTGAGTGGTGCTTGCCGTGGCAAAACTTTGGAGTCATGCTAGCAACTCCAGCATCATCTTAGCAGCAGTGTAATGATGTAGCTAGCAACATGCTAATATTATTAGCATAATGACAGCTACATGCTAATTAGCTAAACGCCATGCTAGCAACATGTTAAGCACTCTACTGTGTAACACACATTCTACTGATATTGTTAGCAACATGCTAATATAGTTAGCATAATGCTAGCAACATGCTAATCACACTAGCATCATTTTAGCAACATGCAAATCATGTTATTAGCGAAATGCTAATATAGTTAGCACAATGCTAGCGTCATGCTAATGTTGCTAGCATCATTCTGGCAACATGCTAATATAATTAGCATAATGCTAGCGAAATGCTAATATCGTTAGCATAATGCTAGCAACATGCTAATCGTGTTAACAACATGCTAACAGCATGCTAATGATTTTGCTAGGGGGCGTGGCTCATGAGCATCATGATAAATGCGAAAGACTGATTGATTGCCTGAGTAAAATGAGCCCACCCCCATGTCTCTATGACAGTGGGATCCATAGTTAAATTCAGTTTAAAAGTTCCTATGGAAGTTACTATTGAATGTTAATTGCCCCCTGCTGGGGCAGTTTACCACTCGCCCATTAGAAAAGTCATGTCAAGCCCCCTTTCCTCGAATAAACCCAAATAAAATAAATTCCAGAATGAACTGCACACTCGTCAGACGTTCAAAACCGGTTCTGAAGCAGGTGAAAACCTGGCCAGCAGGAGCCATCTCTGCTCTTCAGGACTGTTTCAAGAACACTGACTGGAACATGTTTAGGGACGCTGCGACTTACGAGGACTACACTGACTTGGAGGAGTACACGTCATCAGTGACCAGCTACATCAACAAGTGCACCGATGACGTCACTGTCTCCAAGAACATCATCTCACGACCCAACCAGAAACCGTGGATTACTGCGGAGGTGCGTGCACTACTGAGAACCAGAGACTCTGCCTTCAAAGCGGGGGACAAGGCGGCCCTAAGAACAGTAAGGGCCAAACTGTCCCGGGCCAGCAGAGAGGCGAAGCGCGCACACGCCCAGCGAATCCACAATCACTTCAGGGACAGCGGTGACACACGGCGCATGGGGCAGGGTATACAAGCCATCACCAACTACAGGACTTCATCACCTACCTGTGACAGTGACGCTCCCTTCCAGATGCACTGAATAACTTCTACGCACATGCAGAACGACGTGACGCCGAGGAAGACTATCCCTCCGGCGAACGACCAGGTGCTGTGTCTCACCACGGCTGATGTGAGGAAAACTCTACGCAGAGTCAACCCACGTAAAGCTGCTGGACCAGACAACATCACTGGCAGAGTGCTCAGAGAATGTGCAGAACAGCTGGCAGGTGTTCTCACCGACATATTCAACATCTCTCTGAGCAGCGCCTTCGTTCCCACATGCTTTAAATCTACCACCATCGTCCCCATGCCGAAGAAGTCTTCTGTGTCCTGTCTCAATGACTACCGCCCTGTTGCACTCACACCCATCATCATGAAGTGCTTCGAGCGGCTTGTCATGAGACACATCAAGACCCTGCTGCCCCCTTCACTAGACCCCCTGCAGTTCGCGTATCGTCCAAACCGTTCATCGGATGACGCCATCTCCACCACACTCCACCTGACACTGTCACATCTTGAAAAGAAAGACACTTACGCCAGAATGCTGTACATAGACTTCAGTTCAGCATTCAACATAATCATCCCCCAAAACCTGATCGGGAAGCTGAGCTTGTTGGGCCTGAACACCTCCTTCTGTAACTGGATCCTGGACTTTCTGACCGAAAGACCTCAAGCAGTGCGGATCGGGAGCTACACCTCCAGCACCACCACACTGAGCACTGGGGCCCCCCAGGGCTGCGTGCTCAGCCCCCTGCTGTTCACACTGCTGACTCATGATTGTGTAGCGACACACAGCTCCAATCATATCATCAAGTTCGCTGATGACACGACCGTGGTGGGTCTCATCAGCAAGAACGACGAGTCGGCGTACAGAGAGGAAGTGCAGAGGCTAACGGACTGGTGTAAAAACAACAACCTGTCTCTGAACGTCGAAACGACAAAAGAGATGGTTGTTGACTTCAGGAGGACTCGGAGCGAACACTCTCCGCTCAGCATCGACGGCTCTTCTGTGGAGATCGTCAAGAGCACAAAATTCCTGGTCGTCCACCTGGAGGAGAACCTCTCCTGGTCCCTCCACACCAGCTCTCTGCATAAGAAAGCCCAACAACGTCTTTTCTTCCTGAGAAGGCTGAGAAAGACACAGCTTCCACCACCGATCCTCACCACCTTCTATAGATGAACTATTGAGAGCATCCTAAGCAGCTGCATCGCTGTCTGGTTCGGGAATTGTACCATGTCAGACCGCAAGACCCTACAGCGGATAGTGAGGACAGCTGAGAAGATCATCGGGGTCTCTCTCCCCTCTATCAAAGACATGTACACCACACGCTGCATCCGCAAAGCCATCAGCATTGTGGCTGACCGGACACACCCCTCACACACACTCTTCACCCTCCTGCCATCTGGAAAAAGGTACCGAAGCATTCGGGCACTCACATCCAGACTGAGAAACAGTTTTTATCCGCAAGCCATCCGTCTCCTAAACACAAAGGGACTGGAATGATACAAACACACACACACACACACACACACACACACACACACACACACACACACACACAAATCACTCAGACGAACTAGATAACATTTGGACTGAACTGATAAACACACATGCACAATCACACTGACGTACACCCATCTCAATCTGCTCATACCTACCTACCTGTGCTGCTCCTCGCAATTTTTTGCACAATATTTATTGCTATTTGCACACAATACTCTTGTCAAAATGTAAACTGTCTACTGCTGCTCTTCCCACTACCTCAATTCATCCTTCATCAAAAAGTACTGTTATGTCTTACATTGTTGTGTCTGTCATGTACCTCTTTGTTTGCACATTTGCACGTGCACTTTGTCTATTGTGTATTTTTGTATAGATATTGATAGTTTTTCTTTTAGAGTAACTTAAAAAATGTAAAATGTATGTTGTAAATTTATGTTGTTGCATGTATGTAGCACCCTGGTCCTGGAGGAACGTTGTTTCGTTTCACTGTGTACTAACTGTATATGGTTGGAATGACAATAAAAGCCTACTTGACTTGACTTGACTTGACTTGACTTGACAATTTGCCACCTGTTTCATGGGTCTACGACAAACGGAAAGTGACGAGTCATGCACCAAATTCCCCATTATAAGTCAATGGGGCAAATTTCTGCACCTGTTTTACCCCTGGGGTAAAACCTATACCCTCTTGCGGGGTATATTCCAACTCAGCTTGCCAGCCTCTTGAAATGTGGGAAACTTAAAATTTCTATCAAATTCTCACTCTGCGCTTCAATCCGTCAAAGTTGGTATCAATGTTAAGTCTATGGGATTTTTTGGGGTGGTTAATTGCCCAACCCCCTCAGGAACGTTAAAGCACTCCTGTCCCGAATGAGCCGCACGATTTGACACCTCTTTCATGGATCTACGACAAACGATACTGTAGTAGTTATGCGCCAAAATCTGCATTATATGCCAATGGGGAAAATTTGGGCACCTTTTCTGCCCCGGGGGCAAAACTTATACCCTCCTGCGGGGTATGTTCTGACACAGCTTGCGACTCTCTTCAAATATGGTGAACTTGAGATTTCTACCAAATTCTCACTCTGCGCTTCAATCCGTCAAAGTTTTTCTCAATGTTAAGGCTATGGGATTTTTTCCCCATTATAAGTCTATGGGGCAAATTTGGGGACCTCTATTACCCCGGGGGTAGAACTTCTACCCTCTTGCGGGGTATGGTCTGACACAGGTTGCAAACCTCTACAAATGTGGTAAATTTGACCATTCTACAAAATTCCCTCTCTGTGCTACAATCCGTCAAAATTGGTCTCAATGTTGAGTCTATGGGACTTTTTGGGGCGGGGGCACCCTGTGACACCCTGCGGGGGCAATTAACCGCCGACCCCTTAGAAAAGTCATAGCACCCCATTCCCGACAAAGCTGCACGTTTTGATACCTCATTCATGGGTCTACGACAAACGGTGCGGGACTAGTTACGCGCCAAACTTTCATACGGAAGAATAAGAAAAAGAAAAAAAAAATAAGCCTGTGAGATTATAATAGTAGTGCTTCGCTTCGCAAGCACCACAAAAAAAAAAATATCATACAAATGTCTTTCAGCATATAACCCCGCCTTCTAGCTGTAGGCCACACCTCCTATCTGGCGCAGCTGCTGATGCGAGTAAGTTCAGTAGTAAGCGATTCTACCTTCAACGCCAAACATCTTTGGGCCACGAGGAAGCCTGGGTATGTTTTATTTTGCTGCCTGGTCCGATTGAGGCTGGGGAAAGGTCAGTGTGTCTGAGCAGCCAGTGGAGCCTGACGAGCAAAATTCAGTCTTTCAGAGTGTGATAGCATGCACGCACACACACACACACACACACACACACAAACACACACACACTCTGTTTCCCCCTCGGGTCCTGCTGTCAAGCCTCACTACACTCACTGATTAGAATTAATGCAAGCCCCTGGTTTGATATAGAGAAGAGATTTGCTTCGTAATTATTATGAAGCCGTAGAGGTGATCCAGTTCGCTCGGTCGTATAAAAGGATTTTTTTCCCCCTCGTCACAGCTGGAATATTAGTTGTGGACAAATATACAAATTAATGATTGCTGTTCGGGCGCCGTTAGAAAAAACGTATCCGCCAACGGTCATGGACAGAAATGTTATTTCCTTAAGAAAAACAAAAAACAAATTAATCAATTATGTCTTGGTGTTTTATGTGCGAGCCAAAAACTTTGATATTATGATATTTAATAAATTGCAATGTGGAGTGCAATTATTTCAGCTGATCGGGGTTATTATAGATCATGTATTTAAACATTAAATTCCAAATAGATTTTTTGTTTTTGGATAAACTTACATACCCTGACATTTACTCACATCTTCAACTTCTATTAGTTTGCGAGCTGGATTCCCAATTCTGATGCTGATTCTGAGATGCTGATTCATAGCGTTCGCTCAAAACTCACTGTCGTTTCTATAGCAACAGCTCGTTCACAGGGATTTGTCGAGTGAACGCGCCACATAAACTGGTTTAAATTAGTGCTTAATCATCGAGTTTATTTCAGTGAAGAGACATTTATTTAAGGAATATATTTAAGGAAGGAGTCTCCAGTGTCAATACTGGTTGTGTTTTGTCTTATTAAATTTAATAGAGAAATATTGTGGATGGTGATGGAACAAAGTATTTTTAGCTGCTATAAAGTAAGTGCTGAGGGTTCTGTGTGTGTGGAGTTTGCATGTTCTTCCCGTGTTCGGTGGTACCCTTTCCTTTCGGGTACTCCGCTTCCCTCCCACAGTTCAAGTGCTAATAGACAATGAGTGAAGGAAGAGAGCACAAGACTTATATGCAACAGTTCTATCGCAAAAACACCCACTGCGTATTGTACTTTCCCTTGACCTTTATCCCTTGACAGATATTCAGCGCGGTCTCGTTTTTAGCCGTCCTTGTACCTCCTGTCATCTCACCACACCGTGAGCAGTGAGTACGGGATCGCGGGTCGTGTCCCAGCTGCCGTGCCGCTCCGACGGCCCATGCGTTACGAGTGCTCTTGTAATGAGGGCCGTTCCACGCAGTTAACCGTCCCTCGGCTCTCCGAAACCCGGGCCAGCTGCTCCTCGCACCTCTGAAAAGACTCTCATAGGCCATTAAATCATCGTCCACGCCCGCATTGTGTTCATCAGATGAGCCGGAGCGTCTCATAAGCCGGATTTAGCTTTGGCGCTGACCTGCTCTGGCTCGTGAAGATCGGCCCGTGTCAAGGATGGTCGTTAAGAAAGTCATAATCGTCATGATCATGACAAATCTTTCGTTGTTAAAACATATGACTTTTATTGTACGACGTAATATTTTAATATTATAAGTTTTGGTTGGATTCTGTTCTAAGTAGTAGGCTGAAACAGTGCTGTATGATTTCCGCATTCTATCAGATCGGCAAGCAGGAAAAGTCTTTTAATCCCGGCCTGACGCCCCCTGCTGCGTTTCCCCGCACTCCGTTTTCCTGCCGTATCATTAGAATATGTGTGTGTGTGTGTGTGTGTGTGTGTGTGTGTGTGCACACATTTGTGTGTACAGGGCTCATCAGCAGCCCGAGAAGAGAATTTCCACACTAGAGATCATGACAACTGTGGAATAAACAGTGACACCCGTGTTCCCCACGCCAGAATAAATCTGCTCGTCCACTTCCTCTGTACAAAAGCGATCGTGTCGCATCCGCAGGAGGCTGAGCGATGGCTGCTTTCCGGCCTGCTCTGATTACGGAGCGGGGGAACACCTGCGGATTTAGACGACAGCACGGCTTACACGCTGCGTATGAATAATGTATGCGGCGGAGGCAGGAACCAGGCTACTCTCGCCATTTTCTCTCTCTCTCTCTCTCCCTCTCTCCCTCTCTCCCTCTTTTCTCCACACGGCTAATGTATGGAATCTGATTGTGTGTCTCTGCATGGGGTAAACAACACTCCAGCCTGGTGCTGTGGAGTCAGGAGTCGTGGCATTTCACACAGACGGTCCTCCTTAAAAGCACTACAGGGCAACATGCGTGTTCCACATGCAATATCACGCTCGCTTCCTGCATGCGATAATGGTTTATATTCTTCCTACGATTGCTAGCGTTCATGTTCCTGCATTTTGCTGCTTTCAGGCAGTCATTGCGTTGAGACATAAACATTTAACCGTCCAATCCGATTCCTTTTCATTCCCATCTCAGGCTATTCTATTCTAAATTTCCCCTCCCTTTCTTTTCTTTGTTTGTGATGCCTGAATGAAATGACTGGGACTTATTATAATTTAAAAAAAAAGTTCTATTCATTCTCCAGTGTTGTTCGTTTTATTCCATTGCATTTCATTCCCACTCATCCACTCCAAATCTCATTCCATTTCCTTGCTTTCCTCTTTTGACACCTATTTCCATTCCTTTCCATTTCCATCAAACCACTTTAGTTTTCCCTTTCCTTTTTGGAAATTTCTATCAACAGACTCGTCCACGTCTTCTCTTTCTGAATGCTCCTGTGAACCTGACGTTCTCCAAGCTTGTAGTTTTTACTTACTCAGGCGTGACTTGGCTCCAGCTGCTCTTCCCTAGAGAGATGCCTTTTACCATTATTTCAGGTGGAATGCTTAAAAAATTTGGACAGGCAGTTTGTATTTGTTTATGTGTAAGTATCTGCACGTGTGTGTGTATGTTTGTGTGTATGTGTCTCTTGCCCATCTGCTCTAGCCCTATCTCTGAGTCCTTGACCAGCCCTCACGGAGCATTAGCACAGCAAATTAGCCGTCAGCGAGGGGTTTATTCCGCACGACTTCCCCCCCAGAGAAGCGCTGATGGGCTCCTCATGGCTCTCCCGCTCCAGCCGAGCAGAACCGCTGTCTGAGATTCTGACGGCTGGGGAGCGACTGAAGTGCACGAGCTGCAAGGGCATCGGCGAACATTTCTCCTAAGTGCTGCTTATCCACCCTACAGACATCCCCGCGGTGCAGATAAGCGTTTGCTTCAGTTCTGGAGTCTGAACCGATTATTAAAATGTGGTCCATATTTTAAGGCGTGGCCTTAGTCAGTGTAATAATAAACGAAAGAGGCGTGGCCTGCGCGCATGCCAGGAAGAATTAAGCATGTATTATGCGTGGGACACCGGGACGTATCAAGTCCAAATTTAGAAGGCGTGGCCTGTGTGCCTTTCATTCCTAATTACGTAGGAGACCTCTGATTGTCAGTTCAAATTAAGAACGCCTGTCAGTCAAACGGGAGGAGGTGTGACCTATGTGTCTGTCAAAAAAAAAAAAAAAATATATATATATATATATATATATATTATAGGACTGTACATAGGAAATGTACAGTGCTGTGAAAAAGTATTTGCCTCTTTCAGATTTTTTTTTACATTTTCATTGCATATTTGTTGCACTTCAGATCAGTAAACAAATTTTAAAATTAATGTTGTTTGTCTTTCGGCTATTCCTGTCAAGGGGTCGCCGCAGCAGACCATCCGATCCGCATGCAACTTGGCACAGGTTTTATGCCAGATGCCAAACAAATTTTAATATTAATAGTGAATTAAAACACTTCTGCAAAGACGAGTGAGCCAAAATTCCTCCACAGTGATGTGAAAGACTCACTGGCAGTTATCGCAAACGTTTTTGACGCAAAGGGTGGCACAACCAGTTATTAAATTTAGGGGGCAAGTAATTAAAATTTAAAGTAATTTAAATTTAAAATGCAAAAAAATATATCTTTCTTTTTAGAAAATAAAAATCAACTGATGTGGTGTCTGTGCCCTTCAACGAATAGGAAGAAGGCGTGGCCTCTGTATGTGCCATAAAAATATGGAGGCACGGCTTATGAGCCTGTTGAAAAGAATCAAAGGAGGCGTGACCTGAGTGCCTGTCTGTTCAAATGAAACAGGTGCTGATATTCGGGCTGTTAAATAAATTAGTAAGGCAGGATTTAAAGTGTTCGGTTTAGCTTTTCAAACTCTTTCAGTGCAGACCTGTGTGACATGAAGTGACTCAGATTTATAAGATCTAGGACACACAGAGTCTATCTACGAATGAGTCGTTTAAGTAGATGAACAGCATGACGCCTTTTAACGAATCACATTTGTGCTAATGGTTCAGAATAGTTTGAATCCTTTAATCAAATGTGTTTATTGCGTGTGCAGAAACGGTGTCTGAGTGTAACAGCTGCACTGTTCAAACACCTTAGTAACCGATCTGGACCCCCCGCATGAAGGGTCATTTGTTTCTCAGCCATATCCCACATTTCTCTCTGGCACCGTCCTGATCCAACCTCACCTCTTTAATTGGGGTGTTAGGCTGTAATTCATTAACTCCCTCCAACGGCCCCGTGGGGGTGCAGCGGCACTGCCGGGCCCGATAAACAAACGTGGACATTTTTCACAGTGATTAATGGCGACGACTTTGAAGGTAATCAGAGACTTATTTTTGCTCTATTTCATTCACCTCAGCTCATTTCCAAACCACAGGATTCATCATATTAAATTTTACTCTGAAGAAGGACGTGGGGACGATTTCAACAAGAGCTTCAAAAAGAGTTTCCAACAACTTTTTCATTTTGTATTTAGCAATCGTTACAGCGCTTTGACTTACAACCAGAATCAAAACCATTTTAATGATCTAATGCAAAACTGGGACTAGTTACGCAAACTTATTAACAATTTTTATGTGTTGTATTTAAAAGTTGTTAAATGGTTGACATTTAAAATTAATAAAAATTATTCTTTTTTTGGGGGGATTTTCCCCAGATTTTCTCCCTAATTTAGTCGTGTCCAATTCCTCCCCGTCACTAGGGGGCTCTCACATTAAGGCAACTACTACCACACAGCTGGGAGGGCCGAAGACTATCACGTGTTTTCTCCAAACCACGTGACGCCAGTCGATCTGCTCGCTCACACACCGTTGGGAGCGGCGTAACACACTCGGAGGACAGCGTTATCCGCTCCTTCCGCTTCCGTGAGCTCACCAATGCCCCCGATTGGCTGTAGAGTCGTGATTAATGTGGGAGCACTAAGTACCTCTCATCCCTCCCCTCCGAGAGAGCACGGCCAATCAACTCTCTCTAGACCTCCGGTTACAGCATCACCTGGGAATCGAACTAGCGATCTCCGGATGATAGGGCGAGCTCTTTACACCTGCGCCACTAACCACTATAGTTTACTGTATATCTGATTATTTTTATATAACAATATTTTTACTTTTTAATGTAAGATGATGTCACTGTAACCGTAAAACCTGCACTTAGGTAACTTGGCTAACTTCTAGTGATTAGCAAAATGGGGGGTGTTATGATGACCTCATATTTGGCTCAGAGTGGTGGCTCAGAGGGCTAAGGCACTGAGTTACTGATCAGAAGATGGGCGGTTCGATTCCCAGCTCAGCCAGGTTGCCATTGTTAGGGTTAAGGGCCTTGCTCAAGGGCCCATCTGTTCCAGGGGCGCTGTAACATGGCTGACCCTGCGCTCTGACCCCAGTTACACTGGGATATGCGAAGTAGGAATTTCACTGTGCTGTAATGTATATGTGATAAATAAAGGCATTATTATATTATTATTATTTTACAGGTGTGGCTGTATCCCATGATACAAATCGAAATGTTGAAATCTTTTCGAATGTGAGATGAATTGTTAACTAACGAAGTAGCGAGTCAAGATGGTGGAGTGGTTCAAAATTCATAGGCTCAGTAATGAAGTATTTTCTCAGAGATTATTTGTACATAGATTATTGTTAATCGTTATTAATTTTACCTGATCAGAGCTTTAGAATGATGAGTAACAGGTTGAAATCTCATCCTGTCGGCATCACCAAGGTATGCTGGTCGGTTCTAGACTCCATATCTAACCGGGTTTCAGAAAGACGAAATATGTCTCAGACATTGCGAGTGGAAAGGCGTTATTTAGCTCCAGATTGTAATTTAATCCTGAAGGCTTGAGGGAACGGAGAGAGAAACAAGGGCCGGCACACAGAAGTGGATCTCATGCATGAAGGAACAAAGCTGTTCTCATCAGTTTGCAGGTTTTCTTCAGCCGCAGAAAGCCAGAGCATACGGCAGGCGTCGGATCCCTTTCCCCCGACTCTTAACACGAGCTCCGTCCTCACTGCCTCAGGTTAAGAGTAAAAAAAAAAAGAAAAAAAGATACCTTCTGTTATTTATTTATTTTTAATTAAAAAAAAATATATTTTTCCTGTTGCTGTTTAGAAGCCATCTCTGTGAGAGTGCCGGCGCTGTCTGAAGGCCTGTGGGGAAATGCGAAAATAATTAGTGGCTGATTAGATGTTTAGAAGAATGTTCACTTCAAGTAGCAAGAGTTCAAATACTGCAATTAACTGCTAAATTACACTGAAAGGCCACCATTAGTGCGGTTTTACTTATTTATTTTTTTAAATTGCCTGTTTATTTGCTTTTTTTTTTTTTTTTTGCACAGAATAAAGTATCCAGCGCATATAGTGCAAAATTAGAAAACCGAATTCCGTCCCTCATCGAGATTCAGCTCTGTCGAGGGATCAGATAGTTTAGAACGTTAAGGGCTGATTACTTGGCCTGTAAATTAAACATCGACTTATCACTTTGTGTCTGTTATTGAAAATTCCATTGTAGTCTAAGGGTAATTACTTTCTCAGCTATTGAGTTTTATATCACCATGATTGCTTTATCTTTTATGTAAGAAATAAAACATTTCGTGATGTAAAAAATTTCGAAAATAAGCAACGATGGAATTGTTTTAGTCGTCTTGTATTGCTAAATGGAAAATATATTCATTTATTGATAAAGTATAAAATGTATACAGTAGCTTGGTTGCTTCAACTTATGGTATAAAAAAAAATAAATCCAAGATTCCTTTAGAACTTTCTGGTAAAAATGAGGAACTTTTATTGTGAAAGTATTTACATTTACATTTAGGCATTTCGCACACTAACAAGTTACTAACTATAAAGAACATCAGTCAAACTTTTTTTTTTTTTTTTATGTTAAGGGCAAGGAAAAAAAAGAGAAATATTTATTTAAGAAACATTTTTTGCATACTTACAATGAAAGTTTGACACATTCATAAGTATTTAAAAACATTACAGTACATTTTACATATAATTTGCATATACAGTAAATGTTTAGAATGATGAGTAACAGGTTCGATAGATGAGTAACAGGTTCGATAGATATTCGATATGATTTGATATAAAGGTTGTGGGTTAATAAAATAAAACCACCATTGAAGTTTCTTATTAAGCAATGTCACACTCGTGGTCGTGCTGTATAGTGTAGCTTGAATACCGAAGGCATCAGCATAGTGCTATTTCCAGTACGACATGGTGTAAACAAAAAAAAACAAACAATATATATATATATATATACACTAAAATAACTGGACTCATAATAACTCATAATATCCTGTTATAGGGACAGATATATATCCTGTCGTGTATATATATATCCTGTCACATATATATTATACACATATATATATATATATATACATATTCCACGACTGGCGGAGCTAACTAACCGCGACTGGTGGAGCTGGTGACCGACAGTTAATGTAATTGATGAATGTAGAGCACCTGTGACACCGACTGATACTTATACAGTAGTCAAACATCCCAGTGCTGTTACCGGCTACTAGCACCACTCGTCGAATGCCTCTCGTCTAATTAGATTACTCAGTCGGACATAACTTTTGTATAATATGCGTTATAATGCCTTTTAACATATTATGGAGGGTTTCATAGAAAAATTGTTAAATAATTCCGATTTATTTCTGGAGATTTTTATAAAACTCCACCTTCTTAAAAAAAAAAAAAAAAAAAACACCACTGGAGCTCGTCATTTTTTCATTTTTATGCTTCACTTTCACACTGAGAGTACAGATGACAATAGAGGACGAGTGGGAAACTATACACACACACACACAAAACAACCCCATACAGGGTAATGCAGACATTCTTTACTGTAGCATGATTATGCAGCTTGAGCCCCTTTTTCTCGCACAGGGACTTCTGCTCAGGGAATTGAGACTCTCCACAGCAATTAGCATACCATTACGGCTAACGCGAACAGCTGATTCGCAAATTAAATGTAGCTTACTTAGGCTTAATGAATAATGCATATCGCATCGGCGCGGACCTGCTGACGTGCAAGCATATAACGGAGGAGGTGACGCAGAGACGCCACAATGTCAGACAGGACGAGGCCAAGACGTCACATTCGTTCCACATTTAAACTGTTATTTATTCTGAGTCAGAGGTAAAGGAAGTTTTTTTCTTTTCCCCCTGCACTCTGTTATGTTCATGTCAATCACTTTTGAGTGGCTCAGGCCAAACTGAATGGACTTTAACCGAAAGTGGGGGAGGTGGAGAAAAATTGAAAACACTTAGCAAAATGGCTGATGTTAGCTAGCAAAGTGGCATCCATTCTGACAAAACTGACAGCGCAGCACAAGGACACTCATGTACAAATAGCTAAGCTTTCAAAAAGAATGAAATTGTGAGATTTTATAGCAAAAGCGTTATTTTTTATTTAATTTTTCTAGAAAACTAAGTTAATGGGAAGCAATAGATCAGCTTATCGGAATGGAAATCTTAAACGTAGGGCTTGTTCTGTAAAATAATGTCTAAAACCATTTTTAGACTTTCAGATGGGTCTCAAGTGGGTCTCAAAACAAAATTACCCTATTGCGATCTCATATAAGAAGATCCCCTGCCCCTGGTTTGTTACTCTCCGGTTCTCGTTTGTTGCTCTCCAGTTCTCCGGAGGGGTGTGGCTCAGCAATAGCTCATTCACATGGACACTGAAATGGTACTTTCGGAGAAGGAGTGACAAACAGGAGATATATTTCTGCTGGGGTAACAACACACACACACTTTAGAGGAGGTAACTTGTTTGTTTAGGGAGTGTTAACTTGTTAAGGAAATAATAAAATAAGTGAAAAAGAGAATTTCTCACACACTTTAAAAGTTTTTTTCATGTTAGCAAACTCACAAGATAGCTTTTATAAAAAGAAAAAAACCAAAAAGGAAAAAAACATTTAAGCAACACTAAATCAACGTGAGTGCAGGAAGTGAATCAAATATGTGCATTTTTAGGATTAAAAATCAGAGCCACAAAATGCATAAAAACCATGTACTGTAAACACTGTGTATTTATCCTAGAGGATGATGTAGTTTGTCTGAAACTGTTTGGGAGTTACACTGATCTCCACGAAGCAGAAATACAGTAACCATACTGAAGATGATTATTTCCTGATTTAATTGGTTTATTCCATATACCAGGTATACTTGTATGCTAAAGTTTAGTGTTTTTGTTTATTTTAAAAAATGCAAATCTTACTTTTCTACCAATTTAATGTTGTGAAACATCTGCAAATCACTCATGTTATAGTGACCAATCAGAATGAAGAATTTGGCAGCAGTGTGGTGTAACGCAGCGTTCAACTTACCTGAGGAACGGGATGTCAGAACTGGGAATTACGCAAGCTTTGATGTTGTTGTTTCAGTAGTAGATGTTTCAGTCAGATATTGAAAATACTAAATCGTGAGTGGAAGTTAAGTGCAGCGTAAGCATGCACACATGTGCAATATGCATCTTCTCCATTTTTTTAGAAAGTGTCCTGAAATTTCATCAGTAATAATAATAATAGGTTTATCACTGAATTCAGATCTTTTTCAAAAACCAGTCGGATTGACTCTGAGAACTCCAGATCACGTGAGCTGCTGGGGAAAAGCACCCGGTGGTTCATTTAGCTTCCCTGCGCTGTCATTAAACACCACTTAGCTGTTGAGAAACGGTAAAAAAAAAAAAACAGTTGCCAGGAGTCACACAGATGTTGCGTTGTGCACTTCTTTTTTTAAACCCTGCCAATAAAGAAGGAGTGAAGGCACGGGAAATGAGCATAGAGCGAGGACAAACAGTGCTGATTTTCTTTCTGCTTCTCAGCTGCACTGAAAAACGCATGCATTTTTTTTTATGTAACATGCTTGATTTTGAGCGTGTCGTTTTAGTGCTGTATTTAAAGAGCTCAATTCACAACACATCTGGAATGCGCAATCGTGCAAATTAACACCTAATACAGTCTGTTTGCTTTTCTTCTTACTAGTATTTCAACAATATTTTTGGCCTTTTAGAAGTTTACTCTTAAATCATTCTTTCAAAAAGGAACAGTTTAACCATCTGCAGAACGTTAAACCATGCCCACAAACTCTCACAAATGGTCGCACAAAGACTCCCAAAATCTTCTGCCGAAAAGTTTAACCACCCCCACAGTCTCCTGCCAAAATTGTAGCCACTCCCCCAGCCTCTTGCCCAAAATTTAACCACACCCACTGTATTCTGCAAAAAGTTTAACCACACCCACAGTCTTCTGCAAAAAGTTTAACCACGCCCACAAACTCTCAGAGGAAGTTCAACCACTCCCTCAAACTTTCGCACAAAGTTTGAACTTTTCCTTAAACTTTTGACCAAAGTTTCACCACTCCCACAACATCCTGCAAGAGATTCTGGGAGTAGTTAAACTTTATACAGGATGTTGTGGGAGTGGTGAAACTTTGGTCAAAAGTTTAAGGAAAAGTTCAAACTTTGTGTGAAAGTTTGAGGGAGTTTAACCGCTCCCACAATCTCCTGTATGAAGTTTAACCACTCCCACAACATCCTGTATGAAGTTTAACCACTCCCACAACATCCGGCGGGAAGTTTAACCACTCCCACAACATCCTGTATGAAGTTTAACCACTCCCACAACATCCTGTATGAAGTTTAACCACTCCCACAACATCCTGTATGAAGTTTAACCACTCCCACAATCTCCTGCGGGAAGTTTAACTACTTTTCCAACTCCCAGAAAAGTTGAACTTCTTACCATAGTAGCTACCTGCCAAAACCCTGATTCATAACCAGTCACAGAAGCACTTTCAGCAAGAAAACACATCTGTTAATGTTAATAATTGCTTCAAAGTCATTCTTAATAGTCTCTGAACCATCCGTATTGTTTTATTTACACCTAAGGTGAGCTACAAAGTTAATTAGCTTCTAACACGAGGCTGAATCCCAAATCCCTCTCTAACCCCTGATCTAGGGCACTACCTGGTGTGTGGAACAAGCAGTTGTACACCCTACACAGCGCACTTGCTTTCCATTTAACGCTGTTTGGGATTCAACTCCAGGGAATTAACAGAGCTGATATTCTAAAGTGGAATAAGTGGAAATATAAAGAGATTTACAGGACTGTTCACCACCTCCTCACCTTTTGGTTATATAAGTAAGAATTTAAAACTACTGTTAATTCCTGTTAAATCCTGTTAATTACACAAACAGGTCTGTCAGTCGCCAGATCCACTAGTCGCGGTTAGTTAGTTTCTCCAGGTGCAGAAGGATATATGTTGGAAAGGCAAAGTAACTGGTTAAATAAGCAGTCATAATCTGTTGATAATAAATAGTGCTTGTGGAACTGTTGCATACGTTAAAAGCAATCACACTCAAGGTTGTGTTTTTGCTCTTAGGCTCCCCCACTTGTGCCTACTACTGCATCACAACCATGCTGATATTCATCACATCAGCACTCCCTTTCATGCAATACTGCTTAATTATACCAGAGATATTTTGATATTTACATTTTTTTAAATAACTAAATAGCAATATTGTTTAATCTGTTTTGTTTTTTATCTGATTGTAGCAAAATCTCCTGTTTTCACTTATAACTCACTTATTTCTCACAAAAGTGAATGCACCCCTCACATTTCAGCAACCACTTTATTAGATGTTCTCTAGAAATGAAAATTGGATATGCCATAGAGTAGTATAGCAGTACAGACTTACTGTCCTCTAACAACAACTTAACATTCAGCCTTGATTGTCTAAATAACCAGCAACGAAAATGAGTACACCCTAAGTGAACATGTCAAAACTGCGTCCAGAGTGTTAATATTTTGTGTGAACATTGTTGTTATCTAGCGCGGCCTTAATCCTCCTGGGCCTGGAATTCACCAGAGCTGCACATGTTGTTGCTGGGATCCTCTTCCACTCGTCCATAATGATATCACGGAACTGCTATGTGTCAGCCACATGGTGCTTCGCCACCTTCCGCTTTAGGACGCCCCGCAGGTGCTCAATAGGGTTCAAGTCTGGAGACATACTTAATACGAGACTTAATACTTAAGACCTCTGTCGTGTTCATTGAGAAACACATGAAGACATGAAGAGGACATGTGACTTCGCATGGTTAAAGATATATTGTATACAGTAGCTGTTATCATTAGGGTGTACTCTCTTTTGTTGACAGCTATTTTGACAATAATGGCTGGCTGTATGTTGAGTTATCTTTAGAGGACAGTAAATCTGTACTGTTATAAAAGCTGCACATTGACTACCCCAAAAATATATCCAAGTTTAATTTCTATAGTACTGTTCTATAGTATTGTTGAGATCATGTACTAAAATGTTTGTTGAAGTTAGAGGGGTGTACTTCTATATGGGTGTATATTATAGCTCATATAGCTCAGACGTATGTTATGAGTTGTTTTCTCTTTTTCTGAGGCTTTTTTCTCCCTTGTTCTGTTGCAAAATATGTAAAGAACACATGACCCCCTCTGTCTCAAAGATATGTACAAAGTGCTAAAACTGGAGACTCCTTCTGAAACGCTAAATAAACATCTTCACCATATAAACATTACACATTACACATTTAAAATCTGTTGATGTGGATCATCTGTTGTTTATGTCCCTTTAAATGATCCATAACTATGCAAAAAAATACCGTATTTGAATAGGTGCAATCAGAAACGAGAGTTTACTTGAGCACAGGAATTAGGATTTATTAGGTGATACCCAGTGACCTTGTGGAGCTTGCATGTTTGCAGAAATGAGAACAAATGAAAATGATCAAAATGGTTAGTTTGGGGAAAGATAATAATGGTGTTATATTTTTTAAATAAATTATTTTAAAATAGTGATTTCTGATTGTAAATATTAGTATAAACACTAGATGGCAGCACTGTCTAAAATCCCTCTCTCTCTCTCTCTCTCTCTCTCTCTCTCTCTCACAGTTGACCAAAGTCCATAGCAAACACATCTACAATGTAAATGTGAGTGCGTATATATGTCACGTCCTCTGAGGGCTTGAGTTATATATAAAACACGCGGCTCTCTCGGGGACTTGCGGGGGGAAAGTGGAGCGTTTAGTATTTCTGTTCAGGTTTTAAAGGAATGCTGACAAGCCCCCTTTTCCAGCAGCGCTGCATAAATGCTTAATACGTCTGTCGTGTTCAGTGTGAAGACAGACAACATGAACGACCAGAGCAGTGATGACGATGATGTAATAGATTAGGAACAAGTCTGACATGGGTATATTGGTGTTATTTTGCTGACTAAAGATCTGAAAATTGGCAGTACAAACAGAAAGGAGTCATCTGTAAAGTCTCTTTACGGTGCACTATAGTGGTACCTCTGCATACCACTATAATATGAATTTAGTCCATTCCAGAGACGAGTCCTTAAGGCAAATATTTGTATTGCAAAGGAATTTTTTTCCATAGGAAATAATGTAAATGCAAATGATCCAGCCACCCGAAAATATTACCACTGTATCAATATATATTGGTATCTTGACATACAAACACCCCGTCTCATGAATTTCTGCCTTAAGAACTTAAGAATGGCGGAAATTCATGCGGATGACTTAACATGAAGATCATTAACATCAATGTGACAACTATAAATCACAAGGAAGATGAGAAACACATGCTGAGAAAGCGGTGCGGGCAAATTCTCTAGTACTTTCAGGATAAAAATTTGTGTTAGAACACAAAATCGTCAATAAATTTAAGGAAGCACTTAAAATCTCAGTGCGTAAAGGGCGGGGCTTAAACCATTTCTAAATACGTGTGATCTCCGCTCTCTGACATCAGTGTCATGTTTCTGTAGTGTATGCATATCATGATGTGGGCTTGGGAACGATTCAGTAAACCATGGTACATTAACACCACTTGTCACTGCAAACCGTTCATCCGTACTATCCAGAGGCGTCCAAGATGTCTCTGGGTTCTGGAAGCGTGTCAATGTCAATAGTGTCAATAGTTGTTCAAAACAGCAGCCTTAATTTTCTTTAGGTCAAAGAGAAAAAGGACCGTCCAAGCAACATCAGTCATGGTATGGGGGTGTGCCAGTACCTATGACATAGGTAAATTGCATATTTTTGAGGTCAGCATTAATGCAGAACTCTTTGTTATTTCCAGAACGTTTGCAGTCATCCAAGCATCATGTTTATTAGAGACATCTCTGTATAATGAATTGCAAAATATACCATCAATGACCCTGTACAATTGCGCACAAGACCTGCATATGGGTGAAAACTAAATGGGTGAAAACTACCGCTAGCTAAATTTGTGTCCAAAGTCCTTATAAAAGTGTTATTAACAGAAATGGTGATGTTCCACACTGGTAAACAGTCGACTGTGCCAATGCTTTTGGAGGACGTTACAGCCATCAGATTAGAAATGAGTGCATATTTTCAACAAATAATTAAATTCACGTAGTAAATCGTCAAATAATGAGACTTTATAGAGTTTGTATATCTCAGGGTGAAGAGACTTTATGGACAACTCCTATTTAATTTTACTTTCAAAATTCTAATTTGGAAAAGGGGTTTTGTACCTCATCGCTTGTTGAAATCTCCATCCTGATTAGTCGCGAGATGCTGATTAATTGTTTTTATTTTTATTTCCACGTTTGCGAATTGATCCCGAGCCTGTGCGATTCCGCGAAGGAATGTCAGAGTTATCTCCCGCTGCCGATCAGGGGAAGTCGTAGCCGTCGGAAAAAAAAGAGCAAAACGAAATAAATTGAAAGTGTGAAAGGTTCACGTCGACTTACTCGTAGGTGGATCGTAACCATTGCTCGTGCGTCGTGATGATCACACTACGGTTAGCAGGAATGAATTAAACACGTGTTGTTAGTGGAAAATAACCTAACAATTGTACGACTTTGACTGGTTTATTCATTAAATGTCATAGAGTTTTTATTATACGTACCTAAGAACTAATTCAAACAAAGCCTTGTTTTGGCGCACCGCGTGCACACGGACGGAACACACAAACAGATCTCATCATCACGCCGTTATTTCAAGCATTAAGACACAAACGCTTTACGGCAGCACTAATCGAGCGTGCTCGTTGCTGATTTATGTTTAACAGATGCTTAATGGTCATGTCTCTACCACGTGCCCGAATCATCCCTGCGAGCGGCGCGCATTACGACTCTGACAGAGGGAAACTGCGTGCATGTAACCTTGGATGCTTTGGCATTATTTAACCAAACGCATCAAATGTTTAAGCTTGATTCATGTGTATATTGGGCCGAATCCTGGGAAAGGAATGTGTACATGCTTGGCGGTTATATTATCGTGAATAAAATATTATATTAGATATAAGACGAGCGCTGTGAGCTGTGATCCATAGTCTTGAATTCTTGCGCATCCAGCCCGAGGGTAAATGTCCCGGATTATCAGAGGAGCGTTTCAGTGTTTCAGTGCTCCAGTGCGCATGCCTAACCGACTCCGAATTACTGAAGCAGGAGAATAAAACGCAGAGCATGAAATTAGCTGTGGCTCCGAGCTAAATTGCTCCTGTTCATCCCCCCCCACCCCATCTCTCTCTCTCTTACATGACATTTTTTTTTCTGTTAATCTGCTAAATGTAGGTTCAGTTTGCTCACAAAGAATAAGACTAACCAAAGCACAATGCTCATGCAAGCTGCAGGTTTTTGTAAGACCTAACAATTTGATTTATATATTTATTTGTTCTATTTATTTGAAAAGCACAGTCGAGACACCGCATCCATCTGCACTCTCGGAATTTATTAACTCAGAGCCCGGCTGAAAAATAGGCAGATAATTGGCCGTGATGGTGCAATAAAGCACTCAGTGTAGGATCTGGCTTTTAGCTACTCTCAACGTTAATTAATAGAGATCTCTCATGATGGGAAATTTCGCAGGAGTCTTTTAAAACCCCATTTACGATCCCTGACTACAGGACAGCCATGCTGACCAGAGAGAGAGAGAGAGAGAGAGAGAGAGAGATTTACAGCATTTTGAAAGTGTGCATATTTAACCATACAACAGATTTCATTAGCTTTGAGTACACACCTGTCAGGAGGCTCTAAACAGCGAAAACGGCTTCTGATGGATATCACAATAACGTTGCACAGATAATGTTCTTCAGATAACGCAGATCCTACGCACATCTGGACACTTACAGAAAAGTCACAAACTTCTCGTGCGAAATTTAGATTTCTGGTTTATATATATGCCTCACGCATTCTGTGACTGACTGCGATTGACATGATTTATTTTGGTACCTCTGGGTACTCCGGTTTCCTCCCACGGTCCAACGACATTCAGATTAAGCTAATTGGCGTTCCCAAATTGTGCGAATGTTGACCGGAGCGCGTACCACAGTCGTAAAAATGGGAATAAACACAGTGGTAATCACTATTGGTCATAATGATTCATTTATTTTTACAAGTAACTGTTCATTGACTTTGCCATACACATAACGATTTATTTAATTTTACACGCAATGATTAATTTCCGCATGCAATAATTCATTTATTTTTACGTATAATGATTTGTATTTCAGCATATAATTATTAATTTCTTTATACAAGGAACAATTAATTTATTCGAAAACATTTATTGATTTATTAATAAATTAATAATTAATTTATTTGCACACACAATTTACATTAATTCATTTACATCCAGACATACGGATTCATTCATTCATTATTTATTTATTTCCACATGCGGGTGATTATTTTGTTCATACAAGCAGTGATTAATTTATACACATTGTGATTGATTTTTCTTCACAAGTAAACGTTCATTTACTTCCATGTGCAAGGATTATTTTTTTCACATGATTATTTTAGCATGATTTAATTCCTTGTATGCATGATCTCGCTCCTCACACAATCTGTTCTCATAATGTCATGTGTACCGATTTATTTATTCTCACATTCGATTTTTGCACTTTTTTTTTTTCATGTGGAGTTTTTATTATTATTATTTTTTAACATGTCCTATGATTATTTCAGTTCATGTGCCATTTCGGGACGTGACATAAAAATTCACCTTGTGTAATTATTTATTTTTCTTCTATTGTGGAGCATGTAATTCCAAAATAGTTTAATTGTGTAATTAAAATATAACTGTTCACAAAATATATATAGCTGCACAAAAGTGTTACTGTACTTTCACTTCTCTCTAGTTTAAAAAAAGCTCCACTGATTGGCAGAACATCATACTGGGGCGTACATACGGAATCAGGACACCCATCACTTGTTAACCGCTTAGAGTTGTGAGCTTAGCCAGTGATGCGTGGCAAGATCAGATTAAGGCCAGATTGTCATAGACTTCGCTTTTCAAAGACATGGAAAGACAGTCTTGTTAGGCTTTGTGTTGCGCTCACATGTAACTAAAGAATGTTATGAAATGCTTTAATGAAATTAAAATACACACTGCACATTAAAGTTTTTAAGGGCAGACAGAGCTGTACAGATCAAGCTTAAGAATCTCCTCTTGACTGGATGAGACACAATTAGCATGTATCTGAGTTTGAATAAATCTCTCTCTTTCTCCCTCTTTCTCCCTCATTTCTTCTTTTGCCATTCTCAACACACTGAAGTGGCTCTCTGTTTAAATGCCTTTACATGAAAATGGCTATACACTAATCAGAGCTATAAAAAATATATATATATATATATATATATATATATATATATATATATATCTATAACATTGTCAGATTTCCAGCATTTTTATTGTTTGAGTAATTGTGTGACTCAGGTATACTGTAGATCCACTAGAAGGTGTGCTGTAGTATGTGGCACCAAGACATTAGCAGCAAGTTCTGTAAATTGTGATGTGGGGCTTCCATGGGGATTTTCAGACTTGTTTGTTCCCAGCAGAACATTGCCCAGAGGATCACACTGCCTCCACTGACTCACCTTTGTCGCATAGTGCATTCTGGTGTCATTTCTTCCCCACATAAATACTGCTGTCCATGTGGAGTAAGAGAAAACCTGATTGATCAGATTAGGCCACCTTTTCTACTGCTCTATCGTCTAGTTCTGATGCTCACATGCTTATTGTAGCAGCTTTTGGCAGTGGACACGAGTCAGCATCGGCACTCAGATCGGTCTGCTGCCTCATACGCAACCGACTACAAGGCATTGTCTGTTCTGAAGCCTTTAAAAAAAAAATCAGAACCATAATTAATTTTTCGAGCAGTTTATACGGCAGTAGCTTTTAGGTGGAATTGGACGACACACGCTAGCATGCCTTGGGCACCCATGACCCTGTTCACTGGTTTTCTTTTTTGATCTACTAACCATTGCATACCAGGAACACCCTACATGACCTGCTGCTTCAGGGATGACCCAGTCATCAACAGCACAGTTTGGTCATTGTTGAAGTCACTCAGACTCAGTACACTTGCCCATTTTTCCTGCTTTATACATTACACATAATCTTCGGCATGTGATTGGTCACTTGCTGCCTAACATACCCCCCCCCCCCTCCCCCGTCAGGTGCCACTGTAACCAGATAATTCCTGTTATTTAAACAGTCTAAGACCCCAGTTTAAGAACTAGTCAATAATGACATGTTTTGACGCAAAATTTATGAACTCCAGGGTGATAAAGTGGAAGGTAAATTGATATTAGTAAGTTAACTAAAAACACTGGTCTTGGAACACAATTTCTTTGCTTAATTAAAGAAAAAAGGAAAGAAAACATTACTTTAAGAACCGTGGCCTTTGTAGATAATTAAAGAGGGGAAAGAAAATGCCAAAACAAGCCTTAAAAAGTGCTCCCTGACATTTTTATTTAATTCAATATTTGGTAATAGAAATGTTATTCCAACATTGTGTTTTGGCATTATTTTATTTATTTTATTTAAACTTTGTGAAATATAAACTTTTCGGCCAAAACTCAGTATTGATGAATGTGCCAAAGAAGCTACATTATGCAACATGGAAGTAATCAATCAACCAAAGTTGCTAACTTCAGCTGTTTTGGAGAGATTATTTTATAGTACTTCAAAAATGGTCATTTTCATCTTATATTTTCTCGCTTCAAACAATAATCATTTAGAATGCTAATTATTTATATTTCTTTATGAGTATTGATATTAAAATTGATGTAAGCTTCTAGAAGCATATGACCTGTACACATTGTTGCTTAAATAGTTTTTTGGTAAAAGCTTAAAAAGCAAAACATCTGTAGTGTCCGTAACCATGTCTAATTCATGTTGCGATATTTTAACAATTTTCGATTTTATAATAATATATTTTTTCAGGTTTATGTCTTTACATGAAATCTAAATTGGCCAAGTTTCATCTAAATGACGATTTAAGATCATTCAAATGTTTGAATTTTTAATTTTAAAGGTAACAGGCTATACAAAAAAGGGCATGAATTTGTATTTAGCAAATGTTTCAAATTCAGGTAAATAGTTTTATTCATCACATACTGTACATAACCATACGTTGTATGATAGCAGTGAAATGCTTACACAACCATTTGTGACCTAAAACGAAAAGAAAATGAGAGGCAAAATGACAGTAGAAAAGAATGTAAAATAAAGTGTAGAGTAGAAATATATATAAATAAACTGTATAAAGTACAACGGAACCTCCGATTGCGAGTAACGCAGTTTACAAGTGTTTCGCAAGACGAGGAAAGATTTTAAATAAATTTTGACTTGAAAAACGAGCAAGTCTTGGTTTACGAGTGCCGAGTATCATGTATCACGCATGCGCTTCTTGCTTTGACACCAAGCATCACATGATCACAACTGAGCCAATGATTTTTTTCTCTCTTGCGCTGCTGAATTGTGGGTAATCGTCTCCCCTGCTATGTCTTAGTACTCATCTCTTACTGGTATAATCAACATCTCCCTCTCTGTTTCAGCGTGTCTCCTATGTGTGTGCGCGCGTGTGATTTGACACCGACACGCACACACACTCTCTGCTTTACACAGAAAACTCTCCTCTGTCGCGATTCTTTTCAAAAGTAAATGCTGGTTCTTTTGTTATTTTTTTTTTACTTTACAGTAGTGGTTCCGCTCACGCGAGGGTCATTAGACAGATTTCTTTTCTTTTTCCCGTTAAAACAGTGTTATCGTTGTGTGTGTTTGTTGTGAAACTTAAAAAGCGTGGTTGGGGAGGGAGGAGGAGAAGACGAGGCGAGGGAAGAGGCTAATTCCACACACACACAAACAAAAACACTCATCTGTGGGGATTTATTTTTACTTTTTTTAAAAAAGGGACCCTCTTGTTTTCTTAAGGATTATTTTTCCCACCCTTTTGGGGTTTTTGTTTGTCTTATCATGTTCGAAAACTCATGAAAATTGGCAAATAGGTTGGAATCTGCTGCCATTAGGATGCCTGAGAGTCCCGTGGCCCGAAACAAGATTTTGCTGCATAGTCCATACATACTTGCACATAGGCACACGAAACTCGGTACACATTTAGAGCTCATTGAGCCGAACAACTTTCGCACTAATTAGGGCCCAAGCACTATAAGGTGCGCAGGACCCACTTGTTTTCCTAGGGATTTTTTTTTCACAAAAACACACCTGATGGATTTTGATATACTCCTGCTAGGGAATTTATACGATCACCACCAAACCGGGCCGATGTGATCTAAAGACATTGAGGATGCAAAATTGCGGAGGGATTTTTGATATCTCAAACGGGTCAGCTGTGATAATGCCTTAAACTTACACTGAGAAATGATTAATAACTTTCTGTGTGGCATTATATTGAGTGGCATTATATTCAGTGATACGTTCAGTGACAGCACATTGAGGAACAACATAGTGTGATGCGATTTTTCCAGCATCTGTGGCCTATTTTACACACATATACATCACAACTGTTAACACTCACACACACAAACACATCTCACACACAAACACATCTCACACACACACACACAGACACACACACGCATGTACACACGCGCGCACACACATACATACACACTTGCGCACACATGCACACACACATACTGTACATACGCATACTGTACATACACACACATTACACACGTTAACACTCTCACACTCAACACATATTTAGATGCCTAAACTGACATCAGCCCTATATAGTATCTGAAATGTGCAAGTTGTGCAGTGTACCCGGGCGACGATGGCTTTTTGTAGGTCTTAACATGCTCAAATAACACACAGGTTGTGCGGTGCCCTCGGGGTGGGTGCATGCAGGGTTCTTGGGCCTGTCATCATTGCTTGCAACTATATTTTGTTTTATTTTTACTTTATATATTGTATTAATTATTTTTATGTATTTATTTTTTGGGCTGTGGAATGGCTTTGGTTTGGTTTACGAGTGTTTTGGACTACGAGCCCACTTCCGGAACAAATTATGCTCGTAATACAAGGTTTGACTGTATATAGAATCTGCAATGTAAAAAAAAAAATCAGTCGGTTGTTAGGTCGCTCAGCTGATTGCACCCCCCTTCTGAAGAGCTTGTCTGTCCTGCATTGTGCTGTTCCTGAACCAGGCTGTGATTTTCCAGTCAGGATGCTCGGAGTAAAAGCACCTGAGAGAACAATCTAAAGTCTCTCAAGCGTGGTAAAGACGCTGCCAGACTCTTTCACCACAATGTTGATGTGACAAGACCAAGGTCCTGCCTGATGTATTTGAAGCTGTCCACTCTCCACGAGCTCTCGTTGATGACGGGGGTCTCCTGCTTTGTGCTGAAGTCCACTATCAGCTTCTTTGTCCTGCTGACGTTCAGGGGGAGATTGGTCCTCTGGCACCAGTTTTCCAGAATTCCAATCTTCCAGGTAGGCCATCTCATTGATGTCAGAGATCAGGCCCACCACAACAGTGTGATGTGTACAATGAGTACAGCAGGGGGCTCAGAACACAACCCTGGGGGTCTCCAGTGCTTAGGGTGAGTGAGGCTGAGACATGTCTGCCCATCCTTACTGCCTGCGGTCTGCCAGTTAGGAAATTGGAGATCCACTGCGACGGAGATGGGCTAAGTCCCAGGTGCTCTAGGTAGTGAGTGTGGATTATCAGGCGTATTTCAACAAAAGAGCATTTTAAATTAATTCCCCTTTCTTGTTTCCAGGTGAATGAGTGATGTATGAAATAGGTGAGAGATGGCATCATCTGTAGAGCAGTTCCGTCAGTAAGCAAACTGTAATGGATCCAGTGTGTCCGGTAGTGAAGAGATGATGAAGTCTCCGACCAGCCACTCAAAGCAGTTCATCACTACTGCAGTCAGGGCTACAGGGAGATAATTGTTAAGGGAAGCAGGATGGGGTTTCTTCAGGCCACGAACAATGATAGACTCTTTAAAGCATGTGTGGATTACCGACTGGGTTAAGGAGAGGTTGAATATTTCTGTGAACATGTTTTTTTTTTTCATTTGATAAAAATATATCAAAATGTGTATGCAAATTTACAAAAAATTAAGCATGGATTGGGAGATTATTATGAAAAATTCTGTTATGTGATCCAATCTGAAGATTCACCTTTATAACACTAATGCCAAATTATGGCCGTATGTGAAAATCGTGATTAAAAAAAAAAAACTATGTGCACTTTTTCTGTCCCAAAACTATAATTTTAACGGTTTTTAACTGTATAATTTTTTATTGTGTTTAATTACAATTTTAAGGCATTTTAAGCAGTTTGATTTTTAACCGTTAATTTTTTTTAAATTAAGTTTTATGATAAGATTAAAGATTTAAAATTAATTTAGATAATTAATTGTGTCTTTTAAGTGTTTTTTTTAAGTATCTATGACATACCCTTTTTATACATTTTTATACCTGCTGTATAAAAATCTCTATCATGCGCCAAACACCTGAGCTGCTTTACATATCAGCATTTAGTTTAGTCTCCTGGGGCTTCAGTCCATCATTGGACTTCATTATAGTCCATTATTAGCCAACAACGCCTTTTGGGAGACACAAATGTCGACAATGACTATTAGACCTTTAAATTACAAATCAGCCTTGAGTAAATGCTGTGTGATGAGCGGGCGGTTTTGCATTTTCTTTTCACCTGATTGTTGCTGAATCTAGATGCTTCTACAATGTATGTGTGGGTCGCTAGAATTGAAGATGGTGGCCGTCGCTGCTCGATTGTAATAGCTTGAAATAGGAATACGTCTCCATTTTCTACCGTGGTGTTCGTTCACCGGACGGAGAGGACCAGTAAATCAGTCGGTGGTTAGGTCGCAGCAGTGCATGAAATCGCCGCCGTAATTAGCATGCTCTGTCTGTATCTCACTCAGGTGCAGAGCAGGTGTTAAAGCAGCTTTTTCTTCCGAAACACAATGATTAATTAGCTACTTTAAGGAAAAAAAAAAAGTGATATTTCAAACCCTGGATCAGTTGTTTAGTATTAACACTTAACATTAACACATGTTAAACATAACAATAATTAAGGAATAAAAAACTTGATGGTGTGTTGTTAGAGGAACACAATCAATGAAAATAGTTTGATGAAGTGAAGACAGTGTCATCACCCTGAAGTTTATTATTTTGCACTAAAAGTTGTTGTTGGGTTCCTCAAATACCTCGCACAGTTACAACGGAACAGTTTGACTCCAAAATTAATTTTTTTTTCAAAAGAAGCAAAAAGCAATACAAGCTGTTAGAGAATATTTTGTGGATTGTTTATCTGAGTCACAAGAGTTTGAAAAAGCACAAATTTCAGAATAGTATGTCAAAATTTTTGGTTATATTAATGTAAATTTTGTGTGATTTTGCAAAAGGCTATACAGTGGAACCTTAGATTACGAGCATAATTCGTTACGGAAGCTCATAACTCATAAACCAAATCATCATTTCCCATAAGAAATAATGAAAACTCAAATTATTCGTTCCACAGCCCCAAAAAATAAATACATAAAAATAATTAATACAATCTATAAAATGAAAATAAAATAAATTAATCTGCACTTTACCTTTAAAAAAAAGTACAAATTAATCCTGACAGATAAGTGTTTCCGTTGGTGCGCGCAGTGTGTGTGTGTGTGTGTGTGTGTGTGTGTGTGGAATTAGACCCTTCCCTCGCCTTGTTTTACACAGAAACACTCCTCCTCCCTCTTCCCACCTCGCTTTTTAAGATTCACAACAAACACACACACAACGGAAACACCGTTTTAACAGGAAAAAAAGAAATCTCTCTGAGACTGGCATGAGCGTATATTAACGGACCCACTTTTTAAGTTTCACAACAAACACAGAAACACAGCGGAAACACTGTTTTAAGGTGAGAGAGTGACGCTCGGTGTCAAAATAAATCGGTGCTCGTAAACTAATACTTGCTCGGTTTCCGAATAAAAAGTTTATTAAAAATCTTTGCTCGGTTTGCGGAACACTCGTAAACCGAGGTTCCACTGTAACTCCGTCCCTTACACTTTTATCACAAAGGATGAATCAGCCCGCAGTTGTGTTTGTGGAAAGATTAATACGCAATTTATTATCAATAATATGCAGGTTAAGTTTTAATAACAGAATATAGCAAACACGTTGTTCATATGTCTCTTGTTCTTTGTAGTTTTATCTTTATTTACTTGCATAAATACAGTGTTACAATGAAGTGTATCATGACTTCCAAATGCTGCAAGTCATAGTTCAGAAATATAATATACAGTCATTGTCAACCACAAGGACAACAAAAAATTATTATAGATGATTGCTATAGGAAAATAATTAGCCCAAATGAGCAAAGTCCAAAAAAATGTTGTTTACTGCGCTTTGCCTTATAACTGTTCAATAAGTTATGTTTTTCAATTTCTTGGTAATATGAGATTTTTAGGTTTAGGGTGAGGTTTTGACCTATTAACACTGCCCTATTAAGTTTATAATAAAAAAAAACAAAGTGCAACAAACACACTTTAGGACATTTTGTTACAGGAAAACCAACTTCAGGGCGGAAACAATCGCTCTGCCTTAACACACTTTCATTGATTCATTTTCTTTAAAAGCACAATTCATTGTGTTTTTTACTCCTTGCATTATAACAGCTATGAACAGTCATTTTTGCTCCAGCTTTTCTTTTATTCTCACTTAAAGTTAATGAGAGAAAAACAACACAACTTTTCATGTTACAAATAATCCACACAAGCACAAACTCCTCTGTCATGAAACATGAACACGTCAGAAACCTAAATTCAAAGCTTTGCCTCCGACTGTTACAAAGTGCTGACGCTAGAGACTCCTTCCATAAACGTTAAACAAACATCACATTATAGAAAACTTCTCCAGATTGATAGATATATATATATTTTCTTTGTTAAAATGAGTATTTTTATTATCAGGCACAAATAATTCAAAGTTGTTGCTATAGAAACAGTCATGTATTAGCTGAAAGCTGTGATTTGCAGCTACATTTTTTTTACATTGCACCTCCAGACCAATCATAATCCAGAATTCATCAGCAGTGTTGTATATCTGCATGACTGTTTTATAAGCTCTGAAGGCGTTATGTCTGTCCTTTAGCTCTAAGAGCTGCTCTTCATGTCACACGACAGCACGTGTCCTGACCCGCGGACCTTCAGCTCGTGCACAGATTAGGACGAGGAAGAGCCCATGCCATGCACTCACGGCTCTGATTTTTTGTAACCACTCCATAAGAGTCAAATTTTAGACATTTCTGAAGGTCACAATAAGCTCTCAGAGCTCTTCTGCTTCCATTTTTCAGAGAGACGCGTTTGAAATGCTCTTTCCTGAAGAGGTTTCCTGGAGCGCTTTTTTTCTTTAAAGATTAAAGGGAATTTGTCTATTTCTGCTTCATGTACTAAACCTCAGGCCATTGTGGGTTGGGGAGCATTTTATTTCATGCTTATTAAGAAAATGGAATCCCAAGAAATTAAAAAAGTACTGCATGTTAAAGTGCCACTTACTGTGTTGGTTCAATGTTGAGAAATACTAACATGTAAACGAAAAAAAAAAAAACATTTTACAATTGAAATTAGAAGAAGCTGGTTGATAAAACATTCAAAGCTGTGGTACAGTAACTAAAAACACATTAAATAAGTTAAATATATGTAAATGGTTTAATAAATCAGGTAATAATAATAAAAAAATATATATTTATGCAAAATCTAAAAATTTAATTAGAGGTGACCCAGTGCTAGTGTAACTTGATTTTTTTTTTGTCAGAATTAGAAATAATGCAATTTATGCAAATCTGAATTAAATAATAATGTGTTGTTAAATATATATTTTATCCATAAAAACAAAAATTAGCTAAAGAAATCTGAATCTTTAATTTTCAAGCTCTAATTTGTTAAGCGTAATAAAGCATATTATTAATTAACCTTATACTTAAACTCTTCTTGGGACATAAATAGTTCATAATGAGTTCATAAACAAGTGCCTGATATTCATCACAACAGTATGACCTCGTGGGAATACATTTTTGTCAGCAAATATATAAAATATATATTAATAAACCTGGAAAGTTTGTAATTTCTGAGTTGTATTTTCTGTAAATGACATTTATACGTTGCATCTGGAAAACCTGAATATCGTAAAAAAAGGAAATTTTCTTTCATAATTTAATTGCTTTTAATTGAATCTGGTATTTATTAATATTGAAATATTACTATCCATACAGTATAAATACCATATCTCGGTGTAGTTCAGTACATGCATGGAAAAGACTACTGACTTGATAGTTGTCCAGAAGATGATGATCAACACCCTCCACAAGGAGGACATACCACAGTAGGTGTGTATGGAAGCATATTCATAGAAAGCGTGGTCGGAAAAGATCACGAGCAGCAGGGAGGACCACAGCCTTAAAAAAAAAGATTGTCAAGTACAATCTTGACAAGTGATTCAAGACCCTGGAGAGCTTCAAAATGAGTGGAGTGAGGCTGGAGTCAGTGCATCATGAGGCACCACACATACATCCTTAGGAACGGTTGCATTGCGAGTATCAAACTACTCCTGAAGAAAAGACAACGTTAGAAGTGTCTTACCTACAAACAGTCCAGAGTGAAATGCCCACAGTCTGTGATGGTTTGGGGCGTCATTTCTTCTGTTCGTGTTACTTACTGCGTTTAATCAAATCCGAAGTCAATGCAGCTGTATTGTAAATAAGATTTTTGATTTTCAAGAGCTTCAATGAAAACTATTTAATATTAAAAAATGTTTCAATAACTATTCAAATTTTTTCGTTTACATTAACTGAATTGAGAAAATCTGAGCAATTTACATTTTGAATTAAATTATGACAGAAAATGTAATGTTTCACATTATTGTAATTTTTTGAGATACATTGTATGTTGAAGTACTTTTTTTTTTTTTTTTTATACCAATCTTTTTAGCAAGCTATCTACCTTGAGATTTTAGAGCACTTCATGCTTCTATCTGCTGACAAGCTTTATGACTCCAGGTTTCCTTTTCTAGACAGACTTATCACCTGCACACCTACAGTCGTGGCCAAAAGTTTTGAGAATTACATAAATATTGGAAAAGTTGCTACTTACGTTTTTATAATAGCAATGTGCATATACTCCAGAATGTTATGAATAGTGATCAGATGAATTGCATAGTCCTTCTTTGCCATGAAAATTAACTTAATCCCGAAAATAACTTTCCACTGCATTTTACTGCTGTTATTAAAGGACCTGCTGAGATCATTTCAGTAATCGTCTTGTTAACTCAGGTGAGAATGTTGACGAGCACAAGGCTGGAGATCATTATGTCAGGCTGATTGGATTAGAATGGCAGACTTGACATGTTAAAAGGAGGGTGATGCTTGAAATCATTGTTCCTTCATTGTGGTGACCTGCAAAGAAACGCGTGCAGCCATCATTGTGTTGCATAAAAATTTATAGGATCATCAAGAACTTCAAGAAAAGAGGTTCAATTTTTGTTAAGAAGGCTTCAGGGCGTCCAAGAAAGTCCAACAAGCGCCAGGATCGTCTCCTAAAGAGGATTCAGCTGCGGGATCGGAGTGACACCAGTGCAGAGCTGCTCAGGAATGGCAGCAGGCAGGTGTGAGCGCATCTGCACGCACAGTGAGGCCAAGACTTTTGGAAGATGGCCTGGTGTCAAGAAGGGCAGCAAAGAGGCCACATCTCTCCAAAAAAAACATCAGGGACAGATTGATCTTCTGCAAAAGTATGGCGAATGGACTGCTGAGGACTGGGGCAAAGTCATATTCTCGGATGAAGCCTCTTTCTGATTGTTTGGGGCATCTGGAAAAAGGCTTGTCCGGAGAAGAAAAGGTGAGCGCTACCATCAGTCCTGTGTCATGCCAACAGTAAAGCATCCTGAGACCATTCATGTGTGGTGCTGCTTCTCATCCAAGGGAGTGGGCTCACTCACAATTTTACCCAAAAACACAGCCATGAATAAAGAATGGTACCAAAACACCCTCCAACAGCAACTTCTTCCAACAATCCAACAACAGTTTGGTGAAGAACAATGCATTTTCCAGCACGATGGAGCACCGAGCCATAAGGCAAAAGCGAGAACTAAGTGGCTCAGGGACCAAAACGTTAAAATTTTGGGTCCATGGCCTGGAAACTCCCCAGATCTTAATCCCATTGAGAACTTGTGGTCAATCCTCAAGAGGCGGGTGGACAAACAAAAACCCACTAATTCTGACAAACTCCAAGAAGTGACTATGAAAGAATGGGTTGCTATCAGTCAGGATTTGGCCCAGAAGTTGATTGAGAGCAGCCCAGTCGAATTGCAGAGGTCCTGAAAAAGAAGGGCCAACACTGCAAGTACTGACTCTTTGCATAAATGTCATGTAATTGTCGATAAAAGCCTTTGAAAGGTATGAAGTGCTTGTAATTATATTTCAGTACATCACAGAAACAACTGAAACAAAGAGCTAAAAGCAGTTTAGCAGCAAACTTTGTGAAAACTAATATTTGTGTCATTCTCAAAACTTTTGGCAATGACTGTACACACACCTGCGCCAAAACAACAATTAATAAGTTTGCTTAACCCTCAGTTGGTTCAGATGAGATGAAACTAAGTCACCCTGGATAATGGCATCTGTCAAATGCTTAAATCTAAGTATAAAGCAGTCCTGAGCAAATGTTGCATGCATAAATTAACATTATTTTTCAGAATCTTTGTATTGTACATTTTTGGTTGATCTTAGAAAATATTCTAATATTTAGTAATTTTTGATTTTCATGAGCATAAATGAAAACTATTTGATATTAAAAATGTTTCAATAACTATTAAAATATTTTCGTTTACATTAACTGAATTGAGAAAATATGAGCGATTCACTTTTTGAATTAAATTATGAAATTATTAAGAAATTTATTATGAAATTTATTTAAGAAATTTATTATGAAATTCTTACATTTTTTACATTATTATAATTTTTTTTGATACATTGTATGTTGTAGTATTTTTTTTTTTTAGCAATCTTGACAAACAGCCAACAAATCGAGTAGATTTACATATTTATATTCTGGTGTTCATTGCTGCTTAATAAACTTAAATAACTTTTTAAAATACAGTTTGATCATCAAAATGGATTTGATTGGTAGTTTATGTAAATACAACACATGAACAGGTTTTGTTGATAAAGGCAATAAGTATCTATATTAACTATATCATGAAATTAATAGGAATAATATCCAACAAGCAAAGTTCAATTTGTGTTTGCATCTGTGTCCAGCCAGTAGAAAGTCCCTTAATCACTTATTTAGAGTGCGCTAGGGTAGTGTACATGCTTCACTGCGTGTGACCCTGCTGTCCCAGTACCCAAAACTCATTTATCCTGAGATAGAGAGAGAGCAAGAGACAGTTTAATTTAGTCTGATCTCTGCAAGTTTCCTTTAAAGGTGGCAGTTGGAAGGAAAAGTGTATCGATTAGACTTACAGAACAACTGCAGTGTAGGTTTGCATCACTCGCCCCTGATCGTATCCTGTGATGTCTGATCTCATTAATACGAAATGTTTGCTCTGTTTTCTTGTGAGAGCTCGTTATAAGACGTGTATAACATTTGGATCAGTGTTTATGGTCAGCAAGAGTCCTGGGATGCCTGGATTATAAAATAAACAAGTATTAACATATCATGTGATGAAAACTAATACAAATATTTAATCATTTACTGGGTCCCCTAACGCTGCCATGTGGTTACATATTTAATTTACTGGAATGAAGCTACACTATCTGTCTGCGTCCCACCCGATTAAACCCTCGGCGTGTCGTGTTTCTTTCCGTCTGTGCCGCTTGACCTCGGTGTAATCAGGCTGACTCGGCAAACAGGTTTCAGTCTGATGAAAGTGAAATCGCAGGGGCTTGTGGAGAACGGGAACGAGCTTGCTTAATTGTTAAAACAAATTAAACAGAGCAAGGGAAAAGGCAGAGTCTTATACCCAGTACCAGCAAGCTGAGATGAAACCGATTAAAAAGCTTAAATCTTCCCATAACATATTATGAAGATTTAAGCAGATTAACTTTTTCTTTTTCCTCCCTCTTCTTTATGGTATTTGATGTTATTGGCATCACAATGAGAAAAAATAACATCAACTTGTGTATTTCAGCCGTTTCCCTTAATTGATCATTTCCTATTTCTTGCTGTCTCTACTTGTAACCTTTTATGGAGTTTTGTGGGCGTCAGTACATGCAAATGATCTGTGTTTTGCATTTTATGAGTGACCAACTGAGCTATTTGAGTAGATGTCACTCCATCAAAAACTGACCACTTTGGCATTGCTGGATTTTGGTTGTCATGGATACATGGACATTGTGGAGAGATAGATCTACGCTTGTAGAAAGCTTAGCTGAAATAAACCTCATACCTGCACATAGCTAGATCCTGCATAAACACGACGCCCCTTAGTGGTTTGGATGTCCTCTGCAACCACTTAGACCACTTCTAACGAGCAATGATCCTCAAAATCTCCATTCCTGCTACTCAGGATGCGAATGCAAACGTTTCATGGTCAGTAGACTCCCCCCGACACACACACTCCCCTTTTTGTCCAGAGCGAGCTTTGAGCAGGTTTGAGCACGGTACATAAAGATCATCTGGAGCTTATCTGTATCTCTCAGCACAGACATCGCTCTTCTTCCGCTCGGCTAGATGGGATCGCAGCTACAGGGATAAGAGCATCGGCGTTCCACTCGGGCGACTCATTACTTTATGTTAATTTGTTGTCACGGCCAGGAGCAAGCCAAACAGACCCCACAGCCCTCCATCTGGCTGCACGATTTCAAGCCGACGTTGGAGGTGGCTGAATGTGTGTGTGTGTGTGTGAGAGAGAGAGTGTGTTTTTGTAGGGGGTGAATAAGAGTGTCTTTTTAATGGTCTAGTGTGCATTTATTGACTGCTGAGAATTCCCTGAGATTGGGCAGCCTCTAAATTGCCTGCTCCCTGGGGTTATTGATGAAGTCACAATGTAAAGCAATAATTGCCTGGCAATGCTAGATGCAATTTCTATGAAAGCAAAATCCCCCTCGATGTAGAAAAGGAGCGAGCAACTGAACGGCACGTTGCACCCCAGGCACCTTTTCACCGCACGCCCGTGTGGCTGCAGGAGAAGAAAAGCAGTCGTCTCCTTCCCAGAATTCTGTAGTGCAGTCTAGAGAAGAGAAACATCACAAATAAATCACATCGTTCACACTGGAGACTCCTTCTGTAATAAACATCTCCTTACAGAACGTCTCCGCATATCCAACGTTTCCACTTAAAACCAGCAGATCGTTGATGTTTATTATTAGTCACGGATTTACTGGAGCGGTCTCGGGTCACGTCCGTGCGTAAGAGATGCGTATTTGCAGGTATTTCACGGTTTAAACACGTCGTAGTAGCGCCTCTCTCCGTCTCTCAGGAGGTTTGATACTGCGGTTTCAGATCAATAGAGCTATAATATGAACGCTGTCCCGTTTACAACAGGGACATGTTAGAGGTCATTGATTAGCGCTTTTGCCTTGGGCCGAGCTCGCTGTACGAGGAGAAAGTCGATGTAAGTCGCAGTTAAAATGAGCGGCTCAGGAAGCAATAGCAACAGACAGTCCTGGATTCGAAGGCTGTAAAACTGACTGATGGACTTCTGGTTTTATCTTCACATCGACTCTGAAATTTGCTTTCGGTGATAACCATGGAGCTAGCAAAATAATTTAACTGTAACTCAGCATCTGATGAATCGAGCAAATTAGGGCTGTAGAGATTTACGACATCAGTTTTCAGCGATAGCGTCAGGATTTGGGCGTCTCGGTGTTGCTGAATTCTACTGAAAGAGACGAGATCTGTATCAGGCGGGTGGTATGGCCTCTATATTTGTTACAGTGAAGGAGGTGTGGCCTCTATATTTGTTACAGTGAAGGAGGTGTGGCCTCTATATTTGTTACAGTGAAGGAAGTGAGGCCTCTATATTTGTTACAGTGAAGGAGGTGTGGCCTCTATATTGGTGACAATGAAGGATGTATGGTCTAGTTGTTGAGTACATTAAAGGCATCACTGTCGCTTATCTATTGGTTACTGTAAAGGAGGTGTGGCCTATTTATTGGTATATTGGGTACAGTGTGGAAGGTGTGGCCTATTTATTGGGCACAGTGAAGGATGACTTAGACCTACAGTTGGCAGTAATGTTACTTACTGGATTCCAACCTGTATTAGGCAAAGAAGAAGAAGGCATGGCCTATTTATTGGCTACTCTGAAGGCAGGGTGTGTGTCTATTCATTGGGTACAGTGAAAGAGGTGTGGCCTATACATTGAGTAAAGTGCAGGAGACCTGGCCTATGTATTGGGTACAGTATAGGAGGTAGTGCTTATTTACTGGTTACAGTGAATTGGGCATGGCTTATTTATTGGGTACAGTGAAGGAGCTGTGGCCTGTTCATTATGTACAGTAAAGGAGGCATGGCATGTTTATTGGGTACAGTTCAGAGGCGTGGCATTTTTATTGGGTGCAGTGAACGAGGTGTGGCCTATGTATTGATGTAAAATAGTTTGAATGGAAAAATCTAAACTGAAGAAATTTCAAAGGTCTTTGAAAAAAAAGGGTTTTAAAATGAGAAAGTTAAAACACAACAACAGACCAAATGTTCTATGAAAGATTATCTTTATTTTTGATATTCAATACAAACTGGTTGCATTACACGGGTATGATGACCATAGCCTTTTATAATTATTTATGATGTGATGATGATGATGAGGTGCTCATGTAAGTTATTTGTGTGTGTGTGTTTGTTGTTATGATGCCGTGATGGTGGTTATTCTGTGCTCCGGAGAAGCCGGACGGTGTTGAGTAACCTTTGCCTGCACCTATTAGTGCTCTGGCAGCAGCTCGCTCAGACGATGGCTCTACAAAGCTTTTTCAAAGGCCATCTAATGGCTTCTGCCTGCTGTGGAAATATGTCATTAATGCCTGTGCTGCTTATTAGGCTGGACAGACCTCGGGCTTTGTGCTGCTCTGCGTGCGGATGAAAAGGATGGAGGTGGCGAGACAGAGGATGTGATGGAGAGGAAAAAACAGACATAAAATGATATGAACGGACAAATTAGTTTATTTATTTAGTCGTTGAAGTATGTCTATGTTGAAACATTTCAATGTTTAATATATAACATAGTACAAGGAAATTCAAAATAAAATAAAATGATCTGTTATGTTTTCTTTACAGTGTCATAATGATGATAAGCAATAGAATGGTGTGAAAATACTCCATGCGGCAACGTAATAAATTTTTTGGAAGGTTCAATTCCTACCCAATGCCCAAGCCCCGGCCACTGAGATAAAATGGGAGGCCGGATAAAATGGGAGGGTGGCATCCGGCGTAAAACCTGTGCTAACTAATTTAAAAATTGATGGGGTTTTTGCTTTATATCCGATAATAATTTTTTGACAACACACAAATGTTTTTTTTTTCCTCACAGTAATGGACCACAGCTTTTTTCATGAACATTTCTTTTTTATTTTTTATGTAAAAAAATAAATAAAAAATACATGCCGTGATGCATATCATGTATCATAGAAAATTGCTGTGATATGATATATTTTTGTCATAGCATCCATAAACATGTTGAGCAAGTTATTTAAGCGACAGATTTATGTTGTCAATTTATTTTCCTCTTATGATGCTAGCTAGACACACATATTGTTCAACCGTTTATTTTTTTCCTTCTTGGAGTTTAGCGTAAGTCTCATTTCACCCTCGGCTCATTTTCTCTCTCTCCCCTCTTTTTTTTTTCTCTTCCTGGTCACCTTGAAGAACTTGCTTGCATGAAATTAATCATGCAGAAGATAATCGTGTTCTCTGATGTCTCCTTTTGCGTCCTCTTGTCCCGCTGCCCTGCTTTTCCGTCCTCTATGCAGCGACATCCTTCTCTTTATCTCCTCTTCCTCTCTGGTTGGTGTTTGGTGTCCTCGCTTCATCCAGACTGTCACGGCTTGTGTTTGTCACAGGTATTTCACTCCGAGTGCGAATGAGGCGATGCTCCGTCTCACAAACAAGGAGGAGCCTTGTTGTGCTGAGACAGCCATTCTGTCCTCCAGATTGACCTTCTAGCTTGCTTATTTCCCTGTTACATAATTTCAACGGTGGGGATTTTTGAGGGTGAGATTTGTAGTAATTATTTGAGCTGCACTGCTGCCCCTAGTGGGGGATCTTCGCACAACACTTTGATTCCCCCGATGGGAAATTTGTTTCGCAGGATTAAAAAAGGATCATACTTGTATTTTTATTCCTTGTCGTCACACACATACACACACACACACACACACACTGAGCTTTGGGTGGAGTGGAGCTTCTTTTGCAGCCAGGCTTGAGAGACAAGAGATCATTACTGTTATTAGCGCCTCGCTCCTCTCTCATTAGCTCAGCCTTCCTCCTCAACCACATAAAGCCTGTTTGGGCCACATGTTTTCTATCCAACGAAATGAAAAGTGTCATCTCATCTTCCCTCATAATTATCTGCCATCCGTTACATCCTGTTGGCGCGAACGTGCGGCGAGAAAACTCTTTCTCGGGAGCCTGAAGTGGTGGCAGAACACCTAAAACAGGAGGATTAGGATTAAATCCCGATGCTCTACATTGTGTTTGCGTTCCTTATAAAGTTTTAAATCGAACATGTTAACGGATTATACAGTGGAGATTTTTTGAGTGGAATCATAGCCAAGATTGTGGAGATGATTAGCCCTGGGAAACTCTTGAATATGGCGTGTTAACCCACTTTCAAATGATGTGTTAATCCTTTTTGGATCTTATTTCTTACATTTAAATGGTTATGATGCCATAAGAAGAAATC
The DNA here is from genome assembly GCA_013621035.1 of Clarias magur. Lineage (NCBI taxonomy): Eukaryota > Metazoa > Chordata > Actinopteri > Siluriformes > Clariidae > Clarias > Clarias magur. Next base: position 970,691 of record QNUK01000127.1, on the reverse strand, counting down.
ATTTGGTGAAGGATCAGTTCACCAAAGAGCAAAGAATGGAGCTTTACAGTTGAATTGATGCTACAATTTAATGGATCTTTAGTTGAATCGATGGGTCAGTTTTTGATCATAAATCGATTCACACATTTGATATTATTTAGGGCAACTTATAAAATGTTAAACCATCAAACATGGATGAATTCCTTTAAATAATATGCAACAGCGTTTGCAGAAAATACAAACGGCTCGCATCTCTCGCAGACGCTGACTTTTGCAAGTGTATCACGTCACCTTTTGATTTTGAGCGCTTGGTGCAATATTGCCACCTATTGGCCTGGAGTGTGGAGCAGAAACTATCAAGTTAGCGTGTCTGTACATTAAAGGTACTTTTAATTATTTGCAGGATGTAAGATGACTAATATAATGTTTTTTGGATTTTTTCTTTTTGTCTGTTTGCACGAATCACGTAAAAACTACTGAACGAATTTTAACGTTTTAATATATAGGCTTAGTTTCATCGCAGTTGGTCCACGGGAAGAGAAGATATTCTAATTTGAAATTGAAAAGGAAAATATCTTTATATTGTAAAAAAAAAACGTGTCTTTAGTTCCTCTCAAAATTTAACAGATGGCGCAGTACATTTTTTAATACGCGCGTATGAGTCTGCAGTTGAAATCTACTTAATAAACGCAATCTCACATCTTCATTCCGC
>QNUK01000127.1:932500-965000 GCA_013621035.1 Clarias magur | reverse complement strand
GGAGCCCCCTAGTGACTGGGAGGAATTGGACACGACTAAATTAGAGAGAAAATCGGGGAAAAATCCAAAAATAAAAAAAAAAAAAGGATATGCATGTCGTTGCGGTTCACATTTATAAAGTGACTTTTGTCTGACTCTAACATAGACGATTCACATCAGGTTTGTCTTTGCTCAGTGAAATCATCTTAAACACTGTGAAATTCCTGCAAGTTACCTCTAGCTTTGCTTGGACAGACCTGTCCATCACTGTAGAAATGAAATCTCCACACCTCCGGTATTGCCTGACATCAGTGTTGTACGCGTGGGCAGAAACACACCTGAATTCCGATCTGACTGTTCACATTCATGTTTTAGACATGAAGTAATTCAGATCTGATTCGAAAAACATTGCATTTGTTTGTTCAGACAGGCCTAAAAAAATGTGGCAGTGTCGCATCTGGGTAAAAAAAAAATTGTCACTTCTGGTTGGTAATGTGCATGTAGCGTCAAATATGGTAACGTCAAAGAAAAAGTACAACTCTGAAAAAAAAAAAATAGACATAAAGTAAAATAGTAAAAAGTAAAATCACTGAAAAGTAAAATAGTATAAAGTCTAGAAAAAAGTAAAAAAAGAACAATAAACGACCTAAACGTAAATAAAGAAGCAACACCCCCCCACCCCAACCCCAATTTCCAAGAAAAAAAAGACCTTTTAAATCTACCCTTATTGTGTAAACAATAATAAGACAAAAATCTGAATAAATAGAACAAGGATAATTTCAAGCTCAACAGTGATGACAATAAAAAAAAGGAAATATTTGAAAATTTTAAGAAGACGAAAAAAATTTTACTTACTATCACAAGAAAAATTACAATGAGAACAGCAATAACAACAGGGTGATGATGGGCGAGGGGAAGGAACAGCCATGAAATCTAACATAACAATAAAACAAAACAAAAAAAAAACAAAAAAAAAATGACAAACAAACAGCAAGAAAACCAAGATGAAAAGAAATCACTTTCCACCACGATGGCAACAAATGCCAAAGACAGAAACAACAACAATGTTGCAAAAATAAAGCTGCAAAATTTGAACTATATTTTTCGCAGAATCAACGTCGCCACCCAGACAAAACCAAATTCTCATCCTTGTTAACAACAACGTGACCGAAATTCTATGAACCTCGTAAGCTACCAGCAGGAGTTTCTCGAAATCGTTCGTTCAGACAATAACCGTATTGTGCGTAATTAAAATCGCGTCTCGTTTAGCGTGATGAATGTTAAGTAAAGCACTCTTGCCATTCTCGAGTATTTTTAGCAGCTTTGTCCTGACCAACGTTTCCGAGGCGGTAATTTGCCGTGCGAAGGAGAAAGCAAGCTTCGCTGGACTGATTATATATTTCCCCGTGCTTCTGGAGCACGTTGTCTTCGTTCCAGGATCAGAGCAGCAATTACAGGCGCAGATTTGTATCACTCAGCGGAGGCGTGAAGCTTTACGGCTTTTTATGGATTTCTCCAGAAAGTTCTAACGCCAGGCGTGCACAGAGCTTTTATACTGCTCGTTGTATGTTACAGCTGATTGAACCATTTGGGTTAATTGTATATTAGCTTTGTGCCACTTTAAAGCCATGATCTTTAATTCTTAGAAGTTTTTTTTTTTTTTTTTGTATTCATACCATTTGGTCTTGAAAAAAAAAAGACACTGAAGAATGACAAAGTATGATACTTTTCGATATGTTTGTAGTTACTTTTAAGCGATCTAGTAAGTTTCGGAATAGCCGTAAATCATCCTCCGTCTAAAACTATAATGGAGCATGCTGTGACGAAGCAATTTAGATCAATGTAATGCTGAGAAAATGTTTGAGAAATTCCTGATGTTTTTTTCTCTTCTTTTTTTATTTAATTAAATTTGTAAGTGCATTTTATTGTTCAAGTTATTTTTATTTAAGCTAATTATTTAAGACACCATTTACATTGCCATGAAATTCAGGGAAAAAACAAAAAAAAAAATTACATTGTTTATTGTAAATATTGATCATCTTTTTTTAACAAGATGTGTGAATGATGTATTTGTAGTGCAGTGGTTTGATTTATTATTACAGTTTAAATGTAGTAAAATGTAACTTTTAATTTATTAGTGAAACCTGTATCATGCTATGTCTAGTATCATGATTTTATTGCATCATCTCATGCCTAGTGTGATTTAATTCATTTTGCAATTGAATCGATCTTTTCTTGGTCAGTTTTTGATTCGGAATAGATTCCAGCTTTTAATGATTTAGGTAAATATTAAACAGTCTAATATATCATATCATCTTCGAAGAGCTGCCGATCATTACCAGGACTTCCTGTTATCACTCTGACGTCCTGAAGTGTTTCACAGAAGATTGACAGCATTGAATGGAGCTATAAATGGACAAAACGTGTGACATATTGAAAGATAATCAATTTGGGGATGTTAACAGTTATTCTCCTTCATCACACCAACTTAGTCACTGATTACTTTCGCTTAACAGCATGGCACGTTGTGTGTTTCAGAGTTTGATAGTAATGTAATAGTTAAAGCTAAACCACGAGATGACTTGCAGTTCCTGTGAGGCAGTTTGGTGATATATTTTTTTTTTGGTGGTATCTTAGCAGGACAGAGCACAGTGAGGTGTGTAATGACAAAACGCTCGGTGTTCAATCACCGTAGCTGAGCCAACACTCCATCCGAGCAGGTGGATCAGACCTTAACACTCACTTAACCTTCTGGGAAGAACCCATCAGTCACTTCCTTAACCTCCGTCGTCGTTGTTTTTTTTTTTTGTTTTTTTTTCCGTCCTTCTGAGTGTAAAAATAAAAACGTGATCTTCTTGATAGACGAAAAAGAAATGTTTATGAAGCGGAATAACGGCTCATCCGTGCCTTCGTTACTCCCTGCACCTCGGATGTGATCTCCTGTGAGGTCATTTCTCTAGACATGTAAAACACGGCTGCGTTCGTGCAAAGCAGCAAACAACAGATGGCAGACGAGCTTCAGCCTCTGATCACCGAGCGCTCTGCCTGGTTATATAACTGAGACGCGCGGGAGGCAGGGGCGTGTCCGCGGGAAGCTTCTCCAGTCGCCGATGCTGCATTTTCAATTACATTGCAGCCAGCTGAGCATGTAAATGTGCATAATTTCTCTAATGATGCGCGGGACGTGCGGATTCATACGGGGCGTTTACTTCAGCGGGCCACCACGAGAGCTCTGGCAGCTCACTTTCAGGGCAGACTGATGCATTAAGTCTTCTGGCAGCTGTGATTAATCTCTCCTCTTTCTCACACACTATCTCTTTCCCTCTATCTCTCTGTCTCTCACAGCCGAATCTGTCCCCCTAGGCATGTGGTCTGTTACTGTAGCTTTTTAAAACACATCTGATGTGCTGCCATTGGTGATATTTTTAATGGTGATAGTTATAAATTCTTTAAGATTGCTTTCTGGCTAGGAACATCTGGACCGCTTCATTGAAATAGCTACAGATTCTAAAAAAATGTATCGTATGCAACATGAGTAGTTAGCCAGCCGGTTAAATACTAATCAATCGAACAGGAACGAACTTCTGAGAGTTATAAAAATATATATCTATGTTAGCCAATGGTTAGCAAAAATATGTTAGCAAAAATATCATCTTGGCCCTGATGAGCTAGCCAGCAGCGACGGTTGACAGGAAAAATTCTTTGAGATGATAATAGGACGAAACCTTGCGAGGAACCAGGACCACCAGAGCGAGAGTCCATCCCTATTTGGGTGATACCAAACAGTATGACCTTAACTCGGTCCCTTGGATATCTGTGCGCTATAAAGCTGAAAGTCTGATACAGTGCAAGAAGGTGTTCAAGTTAATATACAGTAAAGTCCACTTTTGTGGTTGAGGATTCAGGTACAAATGTGAGCATTTCGTTCCTATACTATTCACAAGCCTTCACTGAAAAACTGCCCGCATCAGCCGAGCCCAAGGCCATCTTCATGGTCACTGAGAGGAACCGAGCACATTCACCACACACACATCCCCAGCAGCAGACACGGGACCATCCACAGCAACAGCCAGAAGCCTCCATGCGAGATCTCCAAACAGAAGCGGGGCACCAGGCTGTGTCGGAACAGGTCAGGATTGCTGGCAATTCAGGTGTGCCATGTGTAGAAAGAGAGAAAGCATTATGACTAATGTCCACAGGGACCAAAGCCCATCCTGTCTTGCCGGAACCCACAGTCAAGCTAAATTGGTGAAGCAAAGTAAATTCTGGCTATGATAGAAATGTTTCAAAAACCTCAGTGCGTCAAAAGCTTGCTGTGAAAGGGGCTTAGCAAGCAAAGAGTTCAAGGTGGTTGGACAAGCCTCCAAATTCAGCAGATCCCATGAGCATCAATGAAATCCGTCAGACAAACATGTCTGATCCCTGGAGACCCCACCCCACAAGACACAGCGCTCAAAGGATTTGCTGCCCCCAGAGGCCTTGTGGAGTCATGTCCCCGAGGGGCCATAGCTGCACAAGTGGAACCTACACAATATTGGGGTCAATGTTTTGCATTGTAGTGTTATGGCTGATTGGTGTGTGTGTGTGTGTGTTTCATCTGTTCGCTTCAAAAGAAATATATATCGTTCAAACGAGACGTATACAGTAGCTTACTTACTTTAACCGAGCAAAGAGGCGAAGACGTATAGGAAACTTCAGCATTTAATGACGGCATATGTAGTGAGAAATGACTTTCCAATCTGTGTGCTCAGCTCACAGCTGACAGAAAATGCCACAACGCTGCACTGTGCAATATGCTGCTCAACAGGAGCGAAGCCAATTCCATAAGGATTTGCTTCTTCGCACGGAACACCGCCTCAAGTCTTCCCTTTTTTTTTTCTTTCTTTCTTTATCACATTCAGTTTGCAAATACATGGCAGGTTATGAAGATAAGAGTGGGTGTCATTTAAAAATCATGCACGTGCTTATTTGTTATAGCAGAAGGATGTGGAACTCAACAAATGCACAATGAAGTATATTTTCCTGCATGTTAGAAAATGTATGAAAAAGTAGCGAATTAATTGATAGTTGAACTGATAGTTGAACACGTTAACAGTCAATAATCATTAATTATAAATAATTACAGGGTGCAAATTTCTTCTTGTTTTATGTTTTATTTAAACAGTTCTAGTTACACAATTGCAACAAATTACTTATATGAGACAAATGATAAATATACGGGAGCGATATCTCAGAGATCTGTTTTCTGTTCTGGCACTTACAGTAGGTGGTGGAATGAAGTTCCTGTAGATTTCTGTACAGCCAAGTCACTGGCAATCTAAATTAAAGACTAAAATATATTTTTGGGGAAAAAAAAAAAAAATCCCAACTTTGTTTGACTGATGGGAGGCCAAATGCCTGAATGTAAGTGAAGCACAAATAGTTTAAACAAGCAAAAAAACAATAAGTGCTGGGAATTTTGCTCTTGTCTATGTCCTGTCTCCCTGTCTCCCTGTCTCCCTGTCTCTCTGACTGCTGCTTATACAATGTGCAATATGGCACCGCAAGTTCATCTTCCTGTGCCGTACAAGTGAATGGGATGTGTTAACTACAGAGAAATCTTATGCAAAACAAAAAACATTTTCTGTTAGTACATTTTAATCAGTTGCATACTTAATGGTGATTAATTAAAAAATTATAAACATCTGGAGTATAAACATAAGTGTGAACATAAATCAGGATGTTAGCTTGTCCTTTCCAGTGTTACATATGAACTTAAAACACTAACTGTTCAAAATGTACAGCAATCGAAATTAAATACAAGGTGCAGCAATAAGAAAGACATGAGAAACGGAAATGGTGTAGATTCCCTGAAGGACACAAAAGTCACATTGGTTTCTGGTAGCGGTTCTTTCTGTGTGCCATGACGTTCTTGTTCGCAAAACGGTTGTCACTTTTCTACTTTTTTCTGTCTGATTGCTGATCTGATTGTTGATCCGATCAATTCCATTAGACACATACTTCCTTACCTCTGCCTCCAGGCACGTATTATCTGTTCTTTTAAAAGCGATGTCTGTTGATTTACGTCGTGTTAGCACTAGTGAGTGTTCACTATAAACTTTTATACCCTGATGATTTATGATCCATTAGTCTAATGCAGTAATGAGGTAACTCATCTCAGAGGGCATCTCAGATCGTCCCTTCGTCCCCCGTCCCCCATTCCCTCCACCCCCAGTGCACTTAATGTTCAGGAATCTAAAATCTAAAAGCTCCATCACTATTTATTATATCATTAATGGTACACTCAAATATGTTGCTTATACAAGTCCTAAAATTACATTTCAGATCAACTCCAGGGCGTCTACTGGTTCTGGTTCTGGTTCTGATTTGAATTGCTGGGTTTTAAACATGCTTGATGTTAACGTAACTTTTTCAAGGTTTGTGCAGAATTTTGGGTTGAACTTTTTGAGCATGTTCTGACAAAACAGAGAGAAAAAAAAAGCACTTCTGTAGGATTCATCCATATCCAGCTTAGAGATTTCTTTTGTAAACCTCTGAGTATGCTTTTATTTCAATATTTAAAAAATATGTATCATGCAAGTCGTATGCTTCCTTTTTTTTCTCCATAAAAAATAGGATGTGTTGGGTAAATCCTGAAAAAATTTAAAGTTTACAAATTCAGTGCAAAAAAATTTTTTTTTTTTTTTGCATTTTCTGCATATTACAACATAAATGTAAAAATAATTCTAGTATTATTAATATTTTATCTTCAAGTTTTATGTTAATGTTTTAAGTTGGTAGGACTTACAGGTTATTTCTAGCTAATTGTTTTCATCTTATGATATTGAGTTTGACCAGTGAGACTACTGTACCTTAAAAGTTTCCATACAATTTTATTTTTCACTTTCGCACAATGTGAGGAAATATCCTAAATTTGTTCAAATAAAAACTTTTTCAAGTTTAATATCACACTCTAAAATGGAATTGGGCCTTTATTTTGACCCCAGATATAATGTTAATTATGTTACTACAGTAAATAGTTTTTAAGTTTATGTATTTTTAAAAATATGTTTTATGTAAACCCAATATGTACCTAAATATGTACATACCTATTTACTGACTTTTTTGTTCAACGTGCAAGTGAAAGTTCTATCTTTAATATGAGTCAATACATGAATACATATGAATACATAACCCTAACCCTTAGTTCACAACAGGTTTATGAAGTGAAATCTTGCATTATTTTTTGTTGTTGTGTGAAATGAAGTTTTCAATTATGTTAGAAGTATTACTGATAAAGTATTTAACTTAAAAATATGATACCTGTGCAGACGTTCCAACACGTACGGATTAGCCGTAACATTTACGGTTTTGACCTCATTTAATTCCACCTCTTCTGATGTTTTAATAACTGTCGATTTTAAGTAGCGAAGTCCGAGCGAAGCGGTCATCTTAAAACATGAGAAGTCTTTTGAAGTCCTCTTGATTTTTTTTTTTTTTTTTTTTCCGAAACTCTTGCTTTTTTCCCCCCTTTTTTAAATAATAATTTTTTTTTTTGCTAATTGTAAAGAAGGAGTTGCTGGTCCAACTTTCGGCACACTGACATTTGGAAAATCAAAGCAGAAACCATTTGGCAGTGGATGATAAAGAGAAAAAAAAAAAGTCTGTGTTGTGGCTTTGTGATACCCGGAGATGGGACGGAGGTTTTTGGAAACAGTGATAAAAATGAATAAAGAGTTGGTGCGCCAGTTCAAAAGATGATAAATACCATTTGGGGTTCTCTTCTATAGCACGATAAGAGATTAGGATATTAGCATAAACACGCAGAATTTTTCCCTCATATCCCCCGCAGCAGAACGTTATCTCTCCATCTCTTCAGCACGAATATCCGCTCCATTAACAAGCTATTCATCCACTCTATATATTGGCACTGCTCTGAATAGGAGCGTAGCACGGCTAAAAGCGATTGCTCGTCTTTTCTGTGTGAATGCGAGCGCCGGATGAAGTCGAGTCTTATTGAGAGCCGTGTAGCATCACACTCCTGTACAGAGCGCAATCAGATCAATGCTTGGATTGGGACATTTTCTCCAAAATTCTGACATCCACATTGGGCGTGTAAAAAAAAAAAAAAAAAAAAAACAACAACAAAAAAACGCAGGTCTTAATTTTAACAACGAGCTTCTTTACTCTTTGGACTAAAGTATGTTACTGTAATTACTGATGCCATGGTCGGTGTACAATCCTTTAAAACAGGCAAAAAATAAAGCATCATGTAAACTGTGATGTTATTAATCCTGATTGTACGAACTGTAGATGTTCACATGTATCACATGTACATGTTTGTGTGTAATTGTTGGCAAATCAGTGATGTAAGAGGAATAAAGCACCGTTAGTAAGGAAGTAAAATTAGCCAGCATTTATCCAGCTTCGCTTTGCTTTTGTTGCTATTTCTCTAAATGCTCTCTGTAATGTTGTCTGTTCTTTCTATAAGATCTTCACCGCAAATGCATAATCAAACCCCATTGCAGGCTGTGTGGGTGTGTGTGTTTCTAATCAGCATCCCGATGGTGCGGAAAATGGAAAGTCAGGTGACAAGAAAAAAGGCCGCCGGAGTCAGGATCTCTACCCACCCTTTTTTTTCCCCCCAAATCTTTGCTAAGTGAATGCAGCCCTAAATGCAGCGTGCTTATTTCACACAGTGAAAAGATAATATTTAACCTTTAAAGTGTGAAACTGTGGTTTTTTTTTTTTGACATTTTTTTTAACACCCACTCTCTGATTATAAGCATCCCAGCTGTGTCTGCTTCCTTATTCATACAGTGAATTTCCGTGACTTGTTTTACAGTTTCTCGTAGCGTGGCTGAGATTATAAACAAACCCTCGCTGTCGCTTTGGCTCAGCTGACACTTTCCCGCTTTGCACGCCGAGGTCGGAATGTTTTCAGCATCCCCCTCCGTCGACACGCCGCTGCTTTTCATTCCTTCTCGCTAATCTGATCCGATGCTCGGCGGGAGGCAACCGGCACAAGATGCTCCTCTTAAGCAGAGTTATTTACTTTGCGAACTCAGATGGTGATTGATTAAGTCACGCTGATACTCTGTGTGTAAATGCAGGCCATTAATCTTTTTGTTGCAAAAATGCAGACTCGGTGTCGAAGACTTAATTGCACTTAAGGCGGCGTAAAGAGACGTTCCGCATTCTGTGACATTTCTCTTAATGTTTTATAGGCTAGTGCTGGTGTCATGGCAGGGACACGTCGACGTCTTTTCAAATTAGAACAAACAGAATGTGGCGATTGTGGGACAAAAATTGTTGGAAGTTTAAAAATCACTGTGGGAAAAGATTGCAGAAGGGGAATCACCTGATGCGATATTATCACGATACCGAGGTGCCGATTCGATTTGTATTGTGGTTCTGCTAGTATCATGCTTTTATAAAGATCCCGATTCGATATCATTTTTTCATATATTGTTCCAACTCTAAACAAACTTTATAGTTTAGAGTACACCTACAGGATTATAGAGGAACTGAAACATTTTACCACCTCAGTAGACATTGTCAGTACAAGATGTGCAACAATGTGGACATGTGAGGAAGTTGATTTCTTTCTTTCTTCATTTTTATAAACCTACGTTTTGAAATATTTTATATGTTTTAAACCACAGGAAATTCATAGATGATTGCAAATTTTCACTTGAAGACCATTTGAGTGTTGCAGAACATCATCTAGTTCCTGTTATCACTTGCGCTAGAGCAGCTATAAGCATTTGTTTTTCTCATCAGCTTCTCTTGAACAAAGACATTTTACTAAGAAAGTAACTTTAATATGCAGAATGTTTGTTTTAAAAAAGCCTTAATGAGCGTATATGGTCAAATAATTTTTTGCTCTATCACTGTACGAGTTTATCCATCACCCATACTGATATAATGATGCTCTACAACATTTTACGATGAGGGTTGGGAACTGAGAGATCGAATGTATTGGTTTTTATAAAAAGGAGCACACTACCATGCTGTGACAAATATGTGATCATGTGTGGCGTATTGTCTGGGGTTGAGTCGTAAAATCCTGAATAGTAAGTTGGCAAAAATATCAGTTATTTGTTCTACTTTGTAGTTATTATTATTATTATTTTTTTTATTGCATAACGTTTTTACTATGTAACTTGATTCAAGGACGTTTTCCGACATAAACAGAATGGCATCCTGTTATTTATGAAATACAAATATTATTCTATTTCCAGCAATATACTGTATACTGTACACTCGGAATCAATTCCCTTCTTTAAAAAAATCATTTCATTTTATTTTGTAATTGCAAAAATGTTGCAGATAAAAAATTTAAGCAAGCCACAAAACAGACAATTACAGCATTTTAAATTAGCATTTCAATTTAAATGGTCAAATCCCCATTGTATAAAATAAGTAAAATACAGTAAGAGGTTCGTGTCTTGTGTCGGTTATTGTGTCTGAGTTTAGGTTATTGCTGAAATGTTTTGGCACCCAAAATGAACATATGTCAGTTTTGTGGAAAGGATCATTCTTAACCCAGCTGAATAAATAAATAAATAAATAAATCATGTTAAATATTGTATTAGATGAATATGTAGTGCTACATAAAGTTAATTGAAATATGCTAATGTGTTCTGTAAATTTTTTTCTTAGTTGTACATGAATTAAACATGCTTATTTAATGTTGTTTAACACTGAGACTGAAATTCAAAGAGTAAAATTCCTCGGGTTAAATGTGCAACACTTGTCATGAATAAATGATGTGCAGTGTCCAGAAAAGCAGAGAAATGGAAGGTGTAAAAGCATTACAACAGAGATTACGTGAGGTCATAGCTCATAAACTTCGGATGTTTTTAACCCCACTGATTATTAATGATGTGTACGAGGAGGATGAGGATGATGCTATGTCTGGAAGAAATGAGATTAATCGGTCTCCAGACAGACAGTCTGCAGTGACTTCATACAGTTTCTGAGGAATTTGTCTCCTGACCAGTGGAATGTTTGGGCACTTTAAATAAAATAAATTATTATCGTGTTCTTAGATTGGACCTGTTGAAGAGAGCTTATTTTAAGTTACAGAAAAAAAGCCTTAAAAATGTTAGGTTATGCTATGTTCTCTGGTTTGTTCATTGAGGTTGGAATTTTTTAGGACCAACTGCTGGATGATGATAACGGTGATGAGTAAATTTTTTTTACTGTTGTATAAAATGAAAGATATTTGGCCTTTTATGCCTTCAAATATAACATCTAATTTAGTAAAAAACAAATTATAGGTTAGCGTTGTAGGCATGGCAGGGAAACATCAATGCTTTTTTAAAAATATAGAACAATCAGAATGTAAGCACTATGGGGAAAAAAACTCTTGAAATATCTCGATTTCATATTCATTTGTTTAAATATATTTTGTTCCAATCCTAAAAACAAACTTAGAAAAAAGTTTGCTTCTACCACACAAGATGCTGTTTTTTTTTCTAAACCACCTTAAAAGTGAACATATATACATTTCTTTATTTAAATAAACTCATTTACCTATAACACAAAATTGAGCTTTTAGTAAAAAAGAAAAGCATTCATTCTTTAATATAAAATTATTATATGTAACATGTCTGCAAGTTCATTTATCAGTGTGATTTAAATAACATTCACCCTCGATAACGTTTAAGCCAATTCTTCTTGATGTTACAACTTTTTACGTTTTCAAGAAGAAATTTGCTAGGAATGTACTGTAAATATTTCTAGTGATTATTGTATATTAAATTGTAGAAATATCAACACTTTGTTGGACAGTTTTTTGAACGTTAAATTGTTGTTCTAGATAAACAAAATCATTTTTTTATTGTTGATTTGTAGAGATTTTTGTGAGACGACGACGTTTTCTTTTTCTCCTCTTATACTGACAAAAGGATGCCAACCCAGAAATGTGGCTATTTTTCCCGAACATTGACAAACTGTTGAATCAATAAAAAAAAAAAATCTCCTGACAATTTGTTTGTACGAGGTTTAGGGGGGTGAGAAAAACCTTTACAAATTTTGTCTTTGTTCTGAAGCTGATGTAGTTATCATGCAGGAGTCCACACAAAAGGTGGAGTCCATTTTCATGATTACAGCGTGTTTAATTACAGCTCAGTGACATCAGCAGCGCATTGGACCAGCACCACCGCTATTACATCGTCACAAGCGGCACAACAAGCAAGCTAAAACAACAGAGTCCAATGCTTCTGATTGCACATTACTTCACACGCCTTTGTGTTGGACTAGTTACAAAACTCCTTATTATCCACCAAACACCACCATCACTGCGAGATTAAACTCGAAACTCGTGGAATCCATTTGAAATGGCAGAGGGCGGTACCGAGGTTGATTGGAACGGACTCCCTGGCGTTATTAGCGTTCTACCTTGACTTTGAGCGTCATCTAAATAAATTCTTCTTCAATATGGTTTCCCACTTTTGTATATTTTGATATGTCCTCCGAACCTTCTGAAGTGTACGGATTTGTTACCGAGTGAACCTTTTCAATCCTGAGCGCTGCAAATGAAAACATCAGTATTTGGCCACTTTTGTCGCCTCAGCATTTATTTTTATTACTTTTTGTAATGACTTTCTGAGAGACCCCTAGCTCTGATAGATGTGCTATCAAACGCCGGGTCTAAGAGCTACTTAGAGCTTCCTATTAAAGCCTCGCCATTTTTCAGAGCCGAGCTTCAACCTCTCATGCGCCAGAGAGACGATTCGCTTCGAGGGCTCAGTGTTCAGTCTTTTGTGTACAAAACAGTTTGTGTACAGACTTTCTTTGGGAATGGGTGAAATAGAAATGAGCGAGAGAGAGAAAATGAAAAGCATTGACAAGCTATGATACTGGATAAATGATGCTGTTGTATTTTCTTCATCCTGCGCTGTTACTGTTGTGTTGATTTAACTACTGGAAAATGCTTTGCTTCTCAGATTAATTAGAAATCTGATTACTCACTCACTCACGATGACCTTCTTATCAACTTGCTTTCGTTCGTATACTGTAAATGCACGGATTAAAATATGATAAAATATAAACCTTTGCAGATATCAGATTTCCAAACTCCTCTGGAGGAAAAAAAGTATTGACAACGCCTTGGAGACACTCTGCCTTTGTGTCCAATGTCGCAAGTCTGCAGTAAGCGCCGTCACGTCATCCTCGGCGCAATCCTTAAGAGGATTGGCTGAAAAGAGCCGGGCCTACTGGAGGCAAGGAGAACAGGGCAAGGTTAAGCTACACACAAATTGCTTTTTAAAGCACCCATCTGTGTTAAGCTGCCAGTGTGGGTTTGTGTGATAACACTTAGCGCAGCATTTTGATTGCGGGTTGAAGATTGTTTGCTTGCTGCTGATCTCGAGATCTCATAAAGGAACGTTTAGAAATGTTAAGTTTGATCATACTGTATATAACTTATATTGCTTTCAAGTCTCAGCCTTGTTTTCAAGAGTCCAGCCCTTAAGTGGCCTTAAGCCAATTTGGACAAAACCGTTCTTCTGAAAGTGATAAATATAGGATGTAGAAATTACTTTTATGAAGATAACAGTGCACACCATTGTGTCTCCTTTGGGTGAAATCAGTATATTTTATAAGGTTATAGTCTTTAGGTTATATAAAAAAGTTTTTTTTTCTTTTTCTAAAAGATGGGTAAGTTTGGTGTTTCTCCTTAACAAGGAACAACACTAATCTTGATCCGGTGTTGTTGCCAAGGTGCCATGACATCAAAAGTATAAAAATCTATAACAAGCTTTGACATTTGAACTGTGAACATTGGAGATAGTACTGCAACAACGAAGGAGGAGCTGTAAAACGTACCACCATGGAGGAATTTACAGTATTTCCTCACGGCCTATAATGCAGGTTTCAATCCTATAACTTTGTAACATCTTGTGAAGTCATTTGTCCTGGCTGTAAGTAAACTAGTCCTTGTTTACTCAGACCTGACAACCTTTGCACCTTTTGTCCAACTGAAATTGATCCCCAAACGATAAAGAAAGTCCCAGAATGCACCAGATGGATCCAAGATGGCGGTGCGGCAGTAGCACGCAGTGGTCGCTCCTGAGCCAAAATGGTGCTACTTTGTTTACTTAGTGTTGTAGCGCGTATATTTTACCCAGTATATAGACATCGGCGCAAACGGTGTTCGTACCTATCACCGCCAGACACTTTTGCAACTCAATAAACCGGTAAATTTAATTCAAGATGAGCTGCGTGAGAAGCTACGCTACCTCGGCTTGCTTTGGGAACCAGGCCTCCAGTCCTCGGCGTTGCCTGATGCCGGTAGCCGGAGGAGGGGACATCGTAAGCGGTGCACGAGGAAGCGGAAGCGCGGCAAGCGGATGGGAGTCTGTGCTAGGCTAAAAACAAACCCTAGGCGGCCGGCTCTTCCGTCCATCATCTTATCAAAGTCTGCTCTCGACAATAAACTGGACTACATCCGACTTCAGCAGGCTACACAGCGTGTATTGGAGTGTACATTCCACCTAGTGCTAATGCTAAGGAAGCGTTCTGTTAACTGTATGCTAAGATCAGTAATTTGCAGTACACACACCCCGATGGACTGTTTATTGTCGCTGGAGATTTCAACCATGCAAATCTCAAGTCAGTGCTTCCTAAATTCCATCAGTATGTGGACTTTGCAACGAGAGGGGAAAACACGCTGGATCTTGTTTACACAAACATCCCCGGCGCATATCGGGCAGAGCCCCGCCCCCACCTCGGCTACTCAGACCACATCTCTGTTATGCTATTTCCAGCATACAGACCACTCGTCAGGCGTTCAAAACCGGTTCTGAAGCAGGTGAAAACCTGGCCAGCAGGAGCCATCTCTGCTCTTCAGGACTGTTTCGACGGCGACTATACTGACTTGGAGGAGTACACGTCATCAGTGACCAGCTACATCAACAAGTGCACCGATGACGTCACTGTCTCCAAGAATATCATCTCACGACCCAACCAGAAACCGTGGATCACTGCGGAGGTACGTGCACTTCTGAAGACCAGAGACTCTGCCTTCAGAACGGGAGACAAGACGGCCCTAAGAACAGCAAGGGCCAAACTGTCCCGGGCCAGCAGAGAGGCGAAGCGCGCACACGCCCAGCGAATCCACAATCACTTCAGAGACAGCGGTGACACATGGCGCATGTGGCAGGGCATACAAGCCATCACCAACTACAGGACTTCATCACCTGCCTGTGACAGTGACAGCTCCCTTCCGAATGCGCTGAACAGCTTCTATGTACGGTTCGACACACAGAACGGCGTGATGGCGAGGAAGACTATCCCTCCTCCGAACGACCAGGTGCTGTGTCTCACCACGGCTGATGTGAGGAAAACTCTGCGAAGAGTCAACCCTCGTAAAGCTGCTGGACCAGACAACATCACTGGCAGAGTGCTCAGAGAATGTGCAGAACAGCTGGCAGGTGTTCTCACCGACATCTTCAACATCTCTCTGAGCAGCGCCTTCGTTCCCACATGCTTCAAGTCTACCACCACTGTCCCCGTGCCAAAGAAGTCTTCTGTGACCTGTCTCAATGACTACCGCCCTGTTGCACTCACACCCATCATCATGAAGTGCTTCGAGCGGCTCGTCATGAGACATATCAAGACCCTGCTGCCTCCCTCACTGGGCCCCCTGCACTTTGCATATCGTCCAAACCGTTTGACGGATGACGCCATCTCCACCACACTCCACCTGGCAATGACACACCCAGACAAGAAGGACACTTGCGTCAGAATGCTGTACATAGATTTCAGTTCAGCATTCAATACAATCATCCCCCAACAACTGATCGGGAGGCTGAGCCTGTTGGGACTGAACACCTCCCTCTGTAACTGGATCCTGGACGTCCTGACCAAAAGACCTCAGGCAGTGCGGATCGGGAACTATACCTCCAGCACCACCACACTGAGCACTGGGGCCCCCCAGGGCTGCGTGCTCAGTCCCCTGCTGTTCACACTGCTGACTCATGATTGTGTAGTGGCACACAGCTCCAATCATATCATCAAGTTTGCTGATGACACTACCGTGGTGGGTCTCATCAGCAAGAACGACGAGTCGGCGTACAGAGAGGAACTCTCAAAAAGAGACAAAAGAGATGATTGTTGACTTCAGGTGGACACGGAGCGATCACTCTCCGCTCAGCATCGACGGCTCTTCTGTGGAGATCGTCAAGAGCACGAAATTCCTGGGTGTCCACCTGGAGGAGAACCTCACCTGGTCCCTCAACACCAGCTCTCTGCATAAGAAAGCCCAACAACGTCTTTTCTTCCTGAGAAGGCTGAGAAAGGCACAGCTTCCACCACCAATCCTCACCACCTTCTATAGAGGAACCATCGAGAGCATCCTGAGCAGCTGCATCACTGTCTGGTTTGGGAATTGTACCATATCGGACCACAAGACCCTACATCGGATAGTGAGGACAACTGAGAAGATCTTCGGGGTCTCTCTCCCCTCTATCGAAGACATCTACACCACACGCTCCATCTGCAAAGCCACCAGCATTGTGGCTGACCGGACACACCCCTCACACACACTCTTCACTCTCCTGCCATCTGGAAAAAGGTACAGAAGCATTCGGGCACTCACATCCAGACTGAGAAACAGTTTTTACCCACAAGCCATCCGTCTCCTCAACACAAAGAGACTGGACTGATAAACACACACGCACACACACACACACACACACACACACACACACACACACACACACACACACACACACACACACACACAAATCACTAAAACAGACGAACTAAATAACATCCGGACTGAACTGATAAACACACATATGCACAATCACACTGATTTACAACCACCTTAATTTGTTCATACCTACCTATCTGAACTGCTCTTTGCAATATTTGCACAATATTTTATTTCACTTTGCGATTTGCACACAATATTTTTTGACCACAATGTAAATTGTTTACTTGCTGCTCTCTCTACTACCTGAACCCATACTATTTGTAATTTGTAATTTGTGGAGCTTTTGCTGGACCTTTATTAGAAGATGGCCTTTTGTTAAAAGTATAATAATTATTGCAAAAAAAGGATTAGCATGAGCTGCTCAAATGAACCCAGGTAAAAAACAATTACACAATGCTTCATCATGTCTGACTAGTATGATCCACGGTCAGAGAGGAAGAAGGGTGCATTATCCAGCGTGCAAGCTCGAGCTCCCCAGGATTACCATCTCTGTATTTGGAATGTCTCACCAACAGACAAACTCTTTGTCAGGGCCATGGTGTTTTTCCTCCATGGTGTCTGAATTCCTTTAAAAAAAAAAAAAAAGGTCTTGCGATGGTCTCCGGAAAAGCATCCTCACACTGAAAGCCGTGCATTATTTTTTTTCTGTCCGTTGTCCACCCTCAGACGATGGCATGAATAATGCAGATGTGCTAACATCCGAGCTGTAGAACTTTTGACCTCCATACTCCAATGGTACGAGTGAAACTTGAAAACTACACCTACCTGCCCTTTCAGATTAAGCAGTGGACCAAAGATAAATAAAATTCACCTAGTGCGTCTGCTACTGATTACTTTGACTCCTGACTTCATGAATCTCAAGCTGGTAAGTTCTCTTTGGTAGTTTGTTAGCTTTTTGCAAGCTGAAAATCCTGTCTTGTCTCGACCTGACCGATGCAGATTTTAAATACTCCTTTCCACATGTTAAGAACATTTTTTGTCCCAGTGTCAAGAATACTTATATAACTTTGACATTTTGGCTCCAAGCTCTGTTGGAATCATTCCACAGTCCCAGTCCTTGCTGAGATTACTCTTGGTGTACCAGCAGTTGGTTCAGAGGTCATGCTGTGAAATCAGGTCATCACAGACCCCAACAGATTGCTGTTCCTTCAAGTGTGGCTTTAGATAAGCCTAAGCAAAATAGCACACAGCTCAGATCACTTATAGAGGATACTGTAGGATGGACTGCTTTATTGGGATGGACAAAATGACTCTTGAAAGGAGGACAAGACATCAAGATTATCCTCGTGTGTGGGTGGGTGGGACATGACCTGGACCTGCAGAGTACTTCCCAGAAGGCCACTGCGGAGTAATGTTTTCGCGAACATGCTGACGTAACAGCGGCTGCCTTGGTCTCCTTGTCTCTCTGTAGGACAAACATATTGCATATGACACAAAACCGGGCTTCACTAATGACTACAGCTCTCCAGGGATTCCTCCTTAACATCCCCACTGTCTAATTGCCTCCATTACCCCAGTCCCATAAGAGGAGGGGCGCATGTTCAGAACAGAGAGACTCCATGTGGGGCTGCGTCGCTGCTCTCTTTCAACTCTGCGTGTTACTCATTTGTTATAGTAACATATGGTCTGATTTAAGCTTTGTTTGAAATTACTTAGTATTCTGCGCTTGCTGAGAAGCTCAAAGCTTGTTCTGAACAGCGTACGTCGGCGAAGAGTTAATTTTATCCAACAGGTAAGTGAGGCAGAAGAGTGGTTCTGCTCACCCTCTGGGTCATTACGCGTGAAGTTGCATAACCGCACGGGGTGAGAGCTCTGGGGTTCCTCTCAGCTGGAAGCCATTGCGATCAGACAGCATCTGTCAAAATGTGTGGCTGTTCCTTCGGGACACGGGCTTCATAGGCAGGTGGGAACCAGACACTAGAATTCAGAGCCCATCTGCCTGCTTATCCAAAATAACAACCCTAGCGTGTACCCAATCGTGGAGTCGTTGGTGTGCGTGTTATATTGCAGCATTCAGCAGGATTGGGCGATATAATCATATATGCCTGGGAATACCTTTAGGATGGCAGTTGTACGTTAACGTTAAATAAGCTTTTAAAGCGTCACTACATTTACATTTTGGGGTGAAATGACAAGCAGTAGTACAATTTTTGTACCGTTTTTTTTCTTCTTCTTAAGAGTGTACATGAATGCTTCACCTCCATTGGATCATCTATCCAAATATGTGTTTCTTCAGTATGTGTGTTTGGCAGTTAATTTTACCTCCTGAAATGGATTGGTTTATACATAACACCAGTTTAGATACTTTCTTGCACCCCAGGAACTACTGCAGGAGAGCTTGGCATACTGTTTTTAGTTTGTTTGGCACAAGTACAAATATGGGATCAATCCAGCCACTAGTTAGCAGCCAAAACATCTCGTGGATGTTTGAAGGACACCCGCTCCCCGTTATTTTCCAATCTGTAGTAGAGTTGTTCTCTCCAAAGATGCAGCTTCTAAGCAAGAAGGGCAAATGCTTCCTACGAGACATCCTGCCGACCTCATCTTTTTGAACTGCTGCTTGCTCAATATCAGTGAGCAACGTAACACACTTGGAGGAAAGCACTATCCACCCTAACTTGCAGTCTTTTCTCCCTAGGCAATGGATGCTATGCAGAATTGCCCCCGCTCTATGGGAAATTATTTTACTACGAGTGGCATTTAAGTCAAACCGGGAACTGTGAGGAAAGTTGTCGTAAATTTAAGCTGTAAAGGCGATTGACATTTTCAGAACAGTACAGTGATGAGACTCTAACATTCAGTGAGTTAAACGCCTGGTCCTTGAAAATCAGCGGATAACTAGGGGCGAACTTGTGGGAGAGACACATCTGTCTCATTACACAAAATCATACACCCAAAACACTTGCACATTACAGGAACTCAGCTAGGAGTTATAGCCACATGCACCATATAGTCCTGACCCCGCTCTTAGTCATTTGCGCATATTTTGACCATTAAAGGAGTTCCTGGGAGGCCAGGGTTTCAAACTGCTTCACTCAGGCAGTTCGATCATGGCTCGGGTGTACTGAGAAAAGAGAATGTTTCTACCTTGATGGCATTCAAGTGCTAGTCAAATGCTGGGATACTGTACGTGCATTAATGTAGCAGGGGATTATATAGAGAAATAAAGGGAGTGTTCAGTCTCATAACTGCGTTCTGTTATTTTCCGCAATTAAAAGTCCAGGTTTGACTTGAACGCCCCAAGTACGGCGCATAAAACATAATGGTACTCATGAACATCTGCAGGAACTGTGTAGCCCATCATCTAAGGCTTGTTTATACTGAGGGTAAGTAGCTGTTTAAGGACTTAAGTGGTTTGGGAAACAGAGCTACAGTACATAATTTCTGGACATTTTCCTCGATGCAATTCCACCACACTGCATAACTTGCTCAGAAACCCTGCAGTTTTTTTATTTTTTTATTTGATATACAACCAGAGTCCATCCTAGGAGCCCATTAAAAAAAAAAAAAGCAGATGCTGTAATCTGATGCAGGTCATACACAGAAAGGTTAAGGTTGCTGTGTTACTAATTCTGACACATTTGGTCTGGACCACTGAATCAACCACACACTGTTGTAGTGACATTTAATAAAATATGAAAGGTCGCGAAAAGATCAGCATTTCTCCGCTGGTTCTTTTAATATAATAACCAAATAGAGTATAACAAGTATTCTGGAGACACATGGAAAGTTGAAGCATGGTGAGCATTGTGCATTGAGCAGTGTCATTCACTCGAGTTTGTGATGCTTTGACAGACACGTTTTCATGAGTGTATTCCAGTGTAGTAAGGTTTGTGTGACAGCTTCTCCATCTGCACTGAATATGCGAGGCAGGTCTTGTGTCTGCATGCCAAACAATGTTACTCACCCAGCAGTGTGAAGAGAAAATAAGGAAACCCAATCACAGGTGTTAAAAGAAATTCCATGTAAATGACCAAATGTGTCATTTATCATCCTATAATCAGATACTCCAGGAGTAAATATAGACTATAGCGTAGAAACATTTTGCACTTGAAAGCCGGAATTTGGCCCCAGTTCCATACTAAAGGTTGCAAATATATAGTTAAGTACTTTTGACAGGAACTATTAGAATTTGTGGGTGGGGTTTGATTGTTTTTGATCAGACGTGCATATTACTTTACAAATTACCATGCGACGTACAGTACAGACCAAAAGTTTGGACACACTTTCTCATTCAAAGAGGTTGAATTTGTGTTATGGCAATAAAAAAGCAGCTAAGTAAAGAAAAACGAGTGGCCATCATTACTTTAAGAAATGAAGGTCAGTCGGTCCGAAAAATTGGGAAAACTTCCTTAAAAGTGTCCTCAAGTGCAGTCACAAAAACTATCAAGCGCTATAAAGAAACTGGCTCACATGCGGACCGCCCCAGGAAAGGAAGACCAAGAGTCACCTCT
Source organism: Clarias magur (assembly GCA_013621035.1). Lineage (NCBI taxonomy): Eukaryota > Metazoa > Chordata > Actinopteri > Siluriformes > Clariidae > Clarias > Clarias magur. Next base: position 943,859 of record QNUK01000127.1, on the reverse strand, counting down.
GCTGTGTAGGAGAAGTTCATCCGAGTCACCAGCCTCAGAAATCGCAGGTTAACAGCAGCTCAGATCAGAGAGCAGGTCAATGCCGCACAGAGTTCTAGCAGCAGACACATCTCTAGAGGAGACTGTGTGAATCAGGCCATCATGGTAGAATATCTGCTAGGAAACCACTGCTAAGGACAGGCAACAAGCAGAAGAGACTTGCGTTTGGGCTAAAGAACACAATAAAGGAAACTCTTTGAATGAGTAGGTGTGTCCAAACTTTTGGTCTGTACTGTAGTTCTGGAGTCAGTGGTGCCTCAGGCAGTTGAGGCTCTGAGTTACTGATCAGAAGGTCTGGCGTTTTAAGCCCTGCCACTGCCAGATTGCCATTGTTGGATCTTTACAAAATTGCTCCACTGTTGCTGGTCCCAAAGCCCGGATAGGAAAGCAGGAGGGTTACGTTACAGTAATATTTAGGCATTTGGCATATATCCTTACACTGGTTCACTAGGTCACTAGGTTCACTAACCCAAATACCTAAAAAAGCGATAGGTCTTCAGTTTTCACTTAAAGTGATGGCCATCTAAAGGAAATTAATTCCACCACCTAGGAACCGGAACGGAAAACGAAACAAGTTGGGTGTCCGCCCTGTTAAACCACTATTACCGTCGAAACAACAGAACCCATTGGCCGATGTGCTCAGCAATGGGAGGATCAAAAAAAAAAAAAATGCATTAGTATAGTCTGTCAAAGGAATGATGGAGCGTAAATTGCAATGAAAAATAAATGTTTGCATGGTGCCTTGCAATGGACTGGTGTACCAATTTTGCCTTTCCTTGTGAGAAGAAGCGCTTTAATGCATGCGCAGTAACATTGCAGATGTCTCCAACTTAAGCATTTTTTGATACCAAGCTTTATTCCCGCTGAGATTGTGCCAATTGAAACGTCTGAGCTGTTTCTCACTCACGAAACGTCTCACTCCACAGTGTTTGGACCGAATTGTCCCCTGACAGAGCCGTGAGCTGTGTTTTCTTGCCTGGTGAAGAGTGCTGGATGGCTGAGTTCCTGCTGATCCCGCTGGGCCACCCTGTCTATTCAGATAGATGGCCTACAGTCACATGGGCTGCGTTAGAAATGCCCAGAGAAGCGGTGAAGCCGAGCTTTATGATTGATAAGTTTGTCCTCTTTCTATCACAGATATTAGAGTGGTTGTAGGCCATGGCTTTAGGATGCTCAATCTTCTGGAGAAATGCAGTGGATAGAGTGAAAAAGTCAATTTATGAATTTCTGGTGGTTTGGTAGTATTCTGGCTGGATAGTCTGGACTAACAGCATACATTTTTAACACTTAGCGTGTGAAGGTGAGTAGCCGAAGTCTTATTAGTATTAGTTTAGGGAGCTGAACCAGTAGTACAGTTCTGAGCCGGACTGAACAGATGACATCTTGGCTCATTTTGTATCAAGGGAAGCAAAAACATGGTTAGAGTAACTGGGAAAAGAAGTTAAATAAATATGCATCAATGTGATCACATTGAATCTTAGCTAGCATTAGGTGTGTGTGTGTGTGTGTGTGTGTGTGTGTGTGTGCTTTAACTTGATAACTCCTATAATTATGCTATGAGAAAGTGGTGTTTTTTTTCCTTTAATGTAAGATTTTGTCCACTATTTTTTCTTTATTAGCCTGTGTGGCAATGTTTCTGGTTTGGGAAAGAAAAACTGTACAAAAAATGTTTATTAACTTTTAATCGTAATGTGTAATTGTGTGTGTGTGTGTGTGTGTGTGTGTGTGTGTGTGTTTGTGTGTGTGTGTGTTTAAAACTCATCATTTCATTTCTTATTCTTGTTTTCACTTATTTTCGTCTCCTGGAGGTTTGTTTGCCCAGTCAGGGGGGTTGTGGGGGGACAGTCTAAATGGAGTCACTTGACCTTCATTAAGTGCTGTTCACACTCATTTAAAAGTGGTCTGTGCAACAAAGTGCCTCGTTTATTTCATAAATAACTACGTTTTTCAGAACGTTTCATGCGGAGACAGAATGCTACTTAGAAAACAACACAGCCTGCTGATCACTGACGTGGATGTGGAATTATTAATGCTTTATTATTTCCCAGAAGTTAGGAGACTTTCGTATGGTGGTTACATCACCAGGACCTGTCAAGTTCACGGAAATATTTCCAGCATTGACAGCCGGATGACTTTCTGCGTAATGCTAATGCTTCCTGTGTTGTTTTCCTATCAAGGTCCAAGTGTGTGACATTATCCATCTTTTAAGTCTACCTGCTGATCATGCGGTCATGTTGGGTATTGTATTCTAAAAAGGGCGATATAGCATCAGTAGTGCTCCTTTTCCCTTTTTTTTTGGAAACGTTATTGACTAGGCTAAAAAGTCTAGGATCAGGAAGTAGCAGCACTGAGCTGTGTATGGCTACAATATGGCTGATCGTTCCCAATTTGGCCGTAATGTGCGTGTGTGTGTGTGTGTGTGTGTGTGTGCGCCCTGCGATAAATTGGTGTACCCTGTCTCTTGCCCCAAGTCTCCTGTGATAGGTTTCAGGTTCCAGAATAAGCGATATAGAAGATGAATGAATGAAAATTATTTACTTTCTCTGTGGCGTATAAACCAGTGAACACAATTAAATAAAAAGCACATACACACCAGTACAATCCACCATGACACACATTTCTCAATGCCCTTAGCCATAAATCAACCAGACCTACATATATAACACTTATTCTTCCATTATCTACGTTATATCTTAGTAAAAAATCTTTATAAAAAGTTTGACCTCTTTCTCCTTCCAACAGCTGGGCGAGTTGTTTGTGAGCTTTGAGGAGAAGCCACAGGGGGCGGCTTCTCTCGCTCAGGTCCACAGGGCCGTCCTGCCGAACGGCACCACGGTGGCGGTCAAAGTGCAGCATCCTAAGGTTCAGGCTCAGAGCTCCAAGGACATCATGGTGATGGAGGTGAGTGTAGTGCGTACTGAACTCTGAAGTACTGATCACTTCATTTGAGTCAGTATCATCAACTGCTTTTTAAACCTGTACAGTATATAGTATACAGTATGTATGTTTAATGCATATAGCAGCCTGTAGTAGTTCCTCATTCCCATAGTTTAACTGTAGGTAAAAATACTTGCAAAAATAAACTATATATACATTTCTTAATCAAGAAGATTTTTGAAACTTTTCCTTAACATTGCAAATAGGTGCTGTTTTTTTTTTTTCCCCTCCTATTTAAAGTAAGTTAAGGAAGTAATGTAGGAAGAACAGTACTTGTGCAGAGTTTTGCTATCTGAGCAAATTTCTATAAATGTAATTTGATATTTTATCTACAGTAATAATACATTAATAAAAAAAAATTAAGCATAGGGAAAGTATTCATTTAAATAATTACAATAAAACCTATGTTGGAACAGTACAATCTTTTAGATGTTAACTGGTTTAATTGCTATGTTTGAGATTTTTCATGTAATTTTTAGCAACAATTTTTTTGCTTTACAGTATAAAATATACATGATATTTAAAAAGAACAAAAATATATTTATAGAAATGCTTTTTTCTAAATTTTGTCCCAACTCACTTATCTTCACTAAGACTAGCTTCACTTGCCTAATTTAACCTAGCATGAATTTTGTTGCATTAATATTATGGTTTAAATAATAATAATAATAATAATAATAATAATAATAAACCCATTAAAGAATAATGAGCAAGATTATCTCTTTAAGTTCATGTAATAATAATAATTGTCTTGAATGTAATTAATGAGTAGCATTTAAATCTACAGAAACAAACGGGAATATTTTCAACTAGAACTGCACTTTCAAAAAAAAAATCTGTACTGCATTATAATTCCTAAAACACAGTGCTGTATGAATCATATCCCTGGATGAGTCAGTGATTCCAGAGAAAAACATGAACTGAAAGCATTTGCTGAATTCAGTTTTTCAAAAGAACCTCTAGCCAAGACATGTTAGGCTTCAAAATTTAAGCTAAATATGCCATTAGTAAATTATTTGCTTTCAAACGTGTGTTATTACATCATAAAATTTAAGAGCCAATCCAATTACAGTATGCAAATACAATCCATGCAACACTGATTTTCATAGGCTTGGGGGTATTTCTAATTTGCAAATACCTAAAAAAGTATAAAGTGAATTGTGTGTGTGTGTGTGTGTGTGTGTGTGTGTGTGTGTTAGTTCCTCCTGCAGGTGGTTCATTGGCTCTTTCCAGACTTTGCGTTCATGTGGCTGGTAGAAGAGGCTAAACGTAACATGCCTCTCGAGCTCGACTTCCTCAACGAGGGACGAAACGCTGAGAAGGTGTCCCACATGCTCAAGCACTTCGGCTTCCTCAAGGTTTGAACAACGCACCCGTACACATTCACACACAAGTATCAAAAACTTAAATTGAGCATTTCTAGATTTTAACTTGTTGCTAGACCAATATGGGAAAACTACATACTGTAACATTTATTTCTTTTTTTTCTATATAATGAAGATAATTCACCAAATTAGACCTCTCACTTGTAAACTGATAAAAAAAAAAAAAAATCTAAATAAAAGCTCTGTGGAGCACTTTTACCAAATGTTTTGGTAAAATAAAAAAAAAGATTTTGTTGAAAAGAATTTGTTAAAAAATTGGAAAAAAAAAGATCAGGCAAAAGTTTATACATTAAAGTTAAAAGATTTCTCTGCTTTTAAACATCATGTTATTGCATATTATAAATATAGAAGCCGATCAGATTCCATTTTAATTAAGTTGTGAATTTAAAAATAAATCTGGGTTGATTGATTGACTTTTGAAATAAATTTAAACTGTACATCTCTTTGGAACAGTTTTTGTTATTACTTCATAAAATATAAGAGCCAATACAGTTTCAGTATGCAAATACAGTCCAGGAAAAAGTGCTTGAGGTGCTAGAGGTGTTTTTCTAATTTGCATCTAGCTTACAGTTATAATTTCAGAATGCTAATCAAAGCAAACACATTTTATCCAATTTGTTTTTATCTTCTATCGTATGCCATCGTGTTTGTGTATCATGCAAAATCGACTATTGAGCATCAAAAAAAAGCATGAAAAGTTTTTACTTTTGTTATCGTCTGATTAGACACACCAGCTCCGTGTTCATTCCGTTCATGAGTCGAGTCAGAGATGTTGGAGCAGCATCGTGGTTTTTCCATTAAAGCAGCTCGATACATGCGGTCTAAACTACAGCCTGGGTTGATTGGATTGTGCGAGGATGGCACTCGGACTTTCCAAGACGGTTCTTCGAGGTTCTCATTATTCATTTATAGTTCCAGTACAATTGAATAAAAAAATCAATAGTGTTTTGTTTAATCCACCCCTGCGGACGTGTCCTCTTCCAGACTCGCCACGTCCGCGGAAGCGGAGCTTCTGAGTGTGTGTGTGTGTGTGTGTGTGTGTGAGTGTGTGTGTCTGTGTGAATCTAAAAAAAATCTAGGATATCTTTTATTTCTGTTTTCTGATGTATGACTATGCCTCTATAAATGGATCTCTTCCTCCAGGCAGCGCTGCGTGCTTTTGATTGGGGAGATGTTAAATATTTTCTCTGTAGTAAATTCGGGTTTGGGCGAAGTTTTTACGTTCTCTCTTACACGTCACTGTATTTGAGTTACTCCTCATTGTGAGTGTGACTAGCTCTTTGTATAAACCTCTGACATCGGGAAGTGTGTGAGACATGAAGTTATAGCTGAATGTTTACAGTATACTTGTATAGCATTATCACACGAGAGGGAATGCTGTCATAGACATCGCATTCAGTCGTAGACATCACAGCCACTCGTGGTGTACCCCTCGTCCAATCAGATTGCTTGGTCAGAACTAACTATTGTATAATGTCCATTGAGTCACCTGGTTCCCGATTGGTCTGAAGGTGATGATTAATAAATTTGTTTTAATGTAGTCTGGATTTTTCGGACAAGATTTTTATTTAAGCCGTATCTAATGAGCCTCCAGTGTGTGCGCTTTATCGCAGTCGGAGTTACAAGCTGGAAAAATGGAGGTAAAAAGGTACTGATACTATAATTACTGATACTGGAGCCATGATTCTTAAGACAAACCCAAATGACAAGGTTTCTTTCTTTCTTTTTTCTTTTTTCTTACAATGCAATTAAGTTAATAGTTATGCAAATATTATCTGTGTTATTATTAGTATTAGTATTAGTAGTAGTAGTTTAAATTCCTATGTTTGATAAGTATGACTGTGAAGTAGTATTAACATCATACACATCATATAAGAACAAATACTTAATAACAAAGAACACGCAATATCAAAAGGTTATACTGTAAGTCCAAATTCGTTTATTTCTCTATATAATCCCCAGCTACACTAATGCACTTATCCCAGCGTGTCACTCGTGCTTGGACACCATCAACGTAGAAAATTTACTCAGTACGTCTAAGCCAATGATCGGACGTCCTGCTTTATGTCCGAAACGCTGGCCTCCCAGGAACTCCTTTAATGGTCCAAACATGTGGAAATGGCCTGGATGTGTGTAAGTGTCTTTCGCAAGTAGAATTTTTTTTAGTAGGATTAGGCTTTCCACTTACAGAATATTTAAAGGAACGTCTGCAGTGAGCTCCGAGTCACTTCTTCCGCAATGATCATTTCATGTCACTAACATGATTGCGTGATATTTTGAATAATGCGTAATTTGTTTTTCCCGACACGTTAGCAACAATATACGGGAATAGGAGACACGTGACACTTACCAGGATGTTCTCAGATCTCTTCTTCTGCTCCTGAGATGACAAGTCCCAGTTTGACTTGAATACCTCTTGTATAATAAAAATGATCTCTGCTTTGCTTCGGCCACGGTGAAGCTCAGGTAAGTCCTGGAAAATGTAGAATGTATGCAAAGTACTTTCTAAATAAAGTCAAGAAGCCTGGTCAAATCTAGAATTACTTTTAACCACATGCTTAAATTGTGAAGTAGTATTAACATCATACACATCATATAAGAACAAATACTTAATAACAAAGAACAAGCAATATCAAAAGGTTATACTGTAATCTCATATATTACTCAATAATATAAGAATCATTATCAAGATGTGAATGTACAACCATATTTTTCTTATCTTGTCTGAAGTCTAAACAACGATTCTCATCTATTTACCTTCCACGCCTAAGCTCCTCACTCAGGATCTTGCCTGAATCCAAGTGCAACCTTTCATCGTCATCCTCATCGTCACCATCATCTCTGTTATCCTCATCCCATCGTTTTCTCTCTCAGACTTTCAGCATCACAATAAAAGCAAGATTATTTAAACAGTCGATTAAAAAAAACAAAAAAAACAATCAGTTAATTATTCTGCCAGTCAAATTTCTTGCTGAGAGGCAGGAAATATGACAGAGATCAGCAGTGTATGTTTGAGTCCTGCCGCTTAGTGAATTAGTTATGTTTCCCACGGTTCCTTGTGTCAATGTTTTGTTTTGTTTTGTTTTTTTTGTTTTGTTTTGCTTCAGGTACCAAAGATCCACTGGGACCTTTCAACCAAGCGCGTCCTGACCATGGACTTTGAGGACGGAGGGCAGGTGAACGACCGCGACTACATGACGGAGCGCGGAATAGACGTCAACGAGGTTAGCGATCTCTGCTTATCACGAGCAAACCCCGAGGCATCGGCGCCAACATTTCTAATTGCCTCGTGTCCCGCTGCGCCAACGTTAGCGTTCGTTTTTTTTTTTTTTCCAGAATAAAAAGCGCTTGTGAATATTAATGAATGAGTCATGTTTGTTCAACAAAGCGCCGTGCAGAGGGCTTTAATTTGAGTGTCTCAATCTCGAGTTATCTTTGTTCTCTTGTCTATGCAGGAATACAGAACGTTTCAGAGTCAGATATTTAAGTTTTAAAAGTTACGCCGTTTATAAAGACGTACACGGGGAAAGTTTGTCGCGTTCAGAATCGGGTTACGCAGCAGCCTGTTGGAAATCACATGCGCGTACTTTCCTGCTTTCAAGGTTGCCAGATTGTGTCAAAGACAAGGTTTAAATATCTACGGAGCAGGAATACATTTATTTTAATTTTTTTTTACATTTTTGCTATCTATGGTAATATTACGTAACATGAATCCAGATTGAAAACGAAAAAAACAGAAACTATGATGATATACAGCCATAATTATTGGCAGCCCTAATAAAGATTAGTTAGGACAAATCCTCGTTTTGGTTGGGAAAAATATAATGACAGAAATAAATCCAAACTTTAATTGAAATTATTTTTTTCAGAGTAAAAAAAAAAAAAAACTCAAGATTTTTTTTTTCTCCCACAAAGGAACATTTACAATTGGGGTGCCAATAATTATTGCGGACACCTTATAAGTAAGACAATGGCGTCTTTCATATATCGCTCCGTGAATAGTCCTATAGTCCTGTCAACACATTTCCCACTGGTTTAATTTAAGAATCTTTATAATTTCATATCATGTGCTGCCATTTCTCATGCACACATCTCACTCATTCGTACCAGGGTTGATTTATTTTATTTTATTTTATTTTATTTTATTTTATTTTATATCTCGAGGCACGTTTATCTTTGTGCATGTATGATGACGTGGACATGCAGAGTGACCTGACAGGAAATGGTACAGAGAATCACAGGAAAAAATGTTTTTAATAATGCGGGACAAATGAGGTTTTATATCTACGACCGAGCTGATAAGAAAACGCAGGAATAACACAATGCAAATGAGACAAAGCCGGGGAATATTACTAGCACTGAATCCAGAGCGTTTGCTTTGCTGAGCCTTGAGCATGACGTATGGTATGAACCTTAACTACATTACGCCGTATGTTAATGGCTCTGCAGCTCCCATGGACGATCGCATGGGCTCGCAGTGCTTGGGTTCGAAATTTTCACAGAACAAAGCATTAATCACCGAAACAGAATGAATAATGAGTCTCATGTTCTTCATGAATGCACCACAGGTTGGGTTTTACTTCACGTGAAAAACCAGCAGCGGGTTCGCTTTTGTGTAACCGTCTCAGAGGGAACAAAGAAGAACCGAACATCAGCCTGGGGACTCGGGGTCTTCCAGGGAGAGTCGTTCAACACAGCGTCTGGATTGTAATATTCTCGCTTAATCATCACGTGGCATGTGTTTAAGACTTCTGCATTAGGATTGTAGATTATTTATTCATTCTTTTTTTTATATTTCTCATCGAAATCAATGAACAAATTATTATTATTATTATTATTATTATTATTATTATACAAAAAACATTTACAAGGCCTTTGTAAGGTTAATTGTCTGATGTCTGGCTGTTTTTTTTTTTTTTTTTGTGCACACCCACATGTCACTCAGTCACAACACCACAGAAGTACAACAATCATTAGTTAGTGTGTAAACGAGGATGAAGGAGGAGCAATAGCTGAGCTGAAATATGGGAGGCTTCAGGAGATTTCTGTAGGCGTGGCTAAATGCGATTCGCTTGTGCCTTAAAAAACTTTTCTTTTTTTTTTTTTTATGAGTATGGAGCATAACGATGTATGGAGAATAATTAAATTCAGTTTGGTTTAACTTTACTTGGATATTATTTTGTATAATATTGTGCTAATAAGCGGCGGCACAGTGGCTTCTTGGTTAGCACTGTCACCTAGCACGTCCAGGGTCTGATTTGATTCCCGGTCAGGTTCGATTCCCGTCTCAGTGTGCATGGAGTTTGCATGTTTTCCCTGTCCTTGGTGGGTTTCCTCCTGGTACTCTGGTTTCCTCCCACAGTCCAAAGCCATGCAGATTAGGCTAATTGGCATTCCCAAATTGCGCGTAAAAATGGCACCCTGTCCATGGTGTACCCCGTCTTGTGTCCTAAGTCTCGTGGGATAGACTCCAGGCCCCCCGTGACGCTGTATACAGAATAAAGCGGTATAGACAGAGTGAGTGAGCGCATATCCTTCCGCGACTGGCGGAGCTGACGACAGGAAAGAGAATAAACCATGGCGGTGGTGTACAGTCCTGTAAATAAGTTGTGATAAGTTTATCTTAATATTTCCACTTATAAGGGCAGTTTAAAGGTGATTCGGAACGATTTAGAAGCGATTGCTAAGTAGACATTGTGTTGTTTGAGATGACGTAACATTATCAAATGTGTTTTCTTGCTGAAAGTATTTCTGTGTCTGGTTCTGAATGTGTGTTTTGGCAGGCAGCTGTTCTCTCCTCAGTGCTGCGGACCTTACAGTGTATTTAACGGTTATTAGGTCATGATGTTAAACTGATTCTCTACAAACAGTACTTAGGCATTAAAGGGACTGGGATGTATAAGAAGAGACAGAGAAATATAGCCTAATGGCAGAAGATGAATGCTTGAACAGGATAACAATTGCAAGCATCAAATCCTTATAACAATATAGACAATATTGAAATTGTGAGTCGATTGGAGTGATTCTCACAACCTTGCAGAACTGGAGCTTTTAAAAAAAAAATGTTTTTTTAAAGAGCAATAGACCATGTAGCATGCTAATGTTTTTTGCGTTGTTCATTTCTGGTGTCCAAATGGTGTTTTTTCCCCCTCCGATTTCTATTTATTTTATTAAAAATATCTCTTATTATGTAAATAACAATTAGAAATACAGAATTTTAAACTGACCTGAATCCGTGCGAGTGTTTTAGTATTTGTACCACAGACCATTGTCAAGACGGTAGAACAGATTCGGATGAGGGACGTCCAGAAGCTCGAATGCTTTTTAAAGGATAAGTGACTGGAATTTATTGCTTTAGCGTGAATCTGCCCTGCTGGTTTATTTAATCAGACTCGTTCCGTCCGACTGAAATTAATATGCACAGGCTGCGTGCGGATTTGTTTAAACAGCAACCTTCCTTATCGCTGCGCGCGCAGGCATCACTGGGCGTGATGGACAGGTAAATATGGACCGAGCTCAGTCACTAAAAAAACCCCAAAAAGGCGCAACGCACACCTTTAAATTATTGGTGGAGTGAGAAGGAGTGAAATACAGAAGGAAGAACACACTCTGTGTTGTCCACACAGAACACGTAACCTCCTGGTTCCAGAACGACGTCCAAAGCTGCTGTAAGAAATTAATGTCCAGTTGAGAACAGTGTTGACGTGTGAAGCCGTATAACTCCGCCCCCTCAGTCTGGCCAGAAGCGTGTCCACCCCTAACCTCCCGAAGCCATGTTGGTCTTCTTCGGCGTCCAGGGTGTCCTGCATGACCCCTACCACACTCCGCGCAGGTCTCATTAGTGACGTCCAGCGTCTACAGTGCAATAAATAAAGTGAACGCTGTAGCCGAGCGTGTTCGCAGGCCTGGAGCGCGGCCCGGGCATTAGCCAATGATCAGCGGCGTTATTAGACAGCTGATGAGATAGATATGGAACCTAATAAATGACGGAGTCCTCC